>CM019176.2:11961911-11985729 GCA_009739505.2 Apolygus lucorum
TCAATAAATTCGGTTTGAAGAGGCATGCCTTCTACTGCACCATGGTGGAAACGGATTTCGAATCCATTCATGCTTTTTTGATGTCCAGGTCCGGGAAGTATTTGTCGAGAGCCAGTTTCAAGTTCATTAGGTGGCTTGCAATGCCTTGTAAAATAGGAGGTTTCGAGTTTCCTTCACCTCCCAGAAAACGTGGAAAAATCAGTGTACCCTTGTTCCAAATTGTTCGGCCTTTATACCGATTCTCTCCAAACGCAGAAAGTTTGTCTGTGGACGATAGAATACTGTCAGAAGGACCTTGTAGACCAGAATGGGGAATTTGCCTCAATTTTATATTCTGGAATTTCAAGTCAATCCTATAATAGGGCCCTAGAATAACGTTTAACACTAGGAATAACCAAGGGGAAAAATTACCGTAGGAGAAAATGCTAAACAAGTGAAGCCTCTGTTACAAAACACCGCGAAAATCGAGGAATATTGTTGACGTCATACGAAAAAAAAACGACGCGAAACAACTCCAACAACAGACAGAGTTCTAGCACCGCCACACAAAACGATCCAGTGAAATGGCTACTCGAATAATGTGATTCAAATCTTGAAACTAAATAAGTGAAGATGAAGACTAACAATGCTTGATAAACTAGTAGTAGAATCGTTTGTAAAAAAGTGAGTAATATTGTTTCTTTTGGTCACTTTTGTGTCTGGGTTCTTCCTGCCAGTTCGCGGCGCACTCTTGTGCGCACTACTCGGAAGGTAAAGTTCGTGTATGTTCCGCTTCTGTGGTAAGCGCCACAGAACCTCCTTTGAAGTCAGATTGGTAGAATATCCGTTACGTTTCAAACATGGCTGCCTCTTACACATGCCACCACCTTTAAAATTTCCATCTTCCTTAAATTCTCTAAATTTTTTGGATGCGTTTTCGAGCAGCTCACTATGGTTTTATTCCATAAAAATAAACCCTCATTCGAAAAAAAAAATTTGAGGCAAATTCCCCATTGACAGTGTTGAGGTAATGAAAAGTCAGCCAGGTAGGCTAGTCTCGTCCTGCAGTCGTCGTCTGTCAAGAGAGCACAAAAATCGTCATGATTTTCTCGCATGAGAAAGAGCAGAACTTCTTCTTTGAGCTCATAAAGACGTGTGAGTACCTTTCCTCTCGATAACCATCTTACCTCAGTGTGGAACAACAACCCTGTGAACTCTGCGCCCATAGATTCACAAATATATTTGAAAATCCTATTTTTCAGTGGTTTTGCTTGAACGAAACAAGGGAGAATGAACTTTGAACAGCTGTTGCTCTGCACTTCCGATCAAATCATGACCACGTTGGCACTAGCTCTGCCTTCCGGTTGCTTTTATAATACGTCGCTTCACACATATTACTCTAGGTAGCGGATCTTTTAGTGTTTTGGGATGTGTTTTTAGTCCAATCGTGTCCCAATAAATTGCAGTTTCTCCTTTCTTATTATACAAAAAGTTATTCCGATCTCAAATCTTGCGGCACCCCGGTTGCGGACCACTGTGCTATGGTACTAAGCTGTTGTTTGTGGTGCCTATCCAGCTCTTTTGTTGAACCAACTGTCTGATCACCTACTCTATTTTGAAATATTTTGTGGTGTCTCACGACTTCGTTTGTGGTAGTCAACTTCATGAATTAAATGCACCATTGCAGATGCTTGCTGATTGTCAGCACCTACTAGTTGTTATGTAGTTGCTGTGAAACTTAACAGAGGTATCTGCCAGCGATTTTATTCTTACCAGTGCTTCTGAACCTGATAGGGTCTACACTTCGAAATCCTCCCATCCCTTTTTGAGGAGATTTGGACCCAAAGAAGTTCGCTTCCCCAGCTGATTACGCTGTCGAGACTGCTTACCACAAGGTGTTGGATGTTGCTGAGAGAGTCGCGCAAGATATAAACCGAGCAGACGTCATAATAGGGGCTGACACTGTGGTCACGCTCGATGGAAAACTGTATGGTAAACCAGCAGATTCTGAGGAAGCGAAGAAATACCTTGAAGAGTGAGTTATCCCCTGTAATTTCTATCATGTATCAATTATACACATATTTTTGACAGGCTTCAAAACCGCCGTCATGTCACTTCAACTTTGACTTGTCATGGGACGACGATTTTTTGCATTTAAATAAATTTTAGTTAGAAACAAAATAGAGTCTCATTATTCCTATATTTGCATGTTAATTTTTGGAAATTGCCAATAGGTCATTCGATGGGGTTTTATTAACGCTACTCTAATTTAAATCAAAGAAAAATTTGGCTAACTAACATAGTAGGATGGCAAGTGCGTAGATCACAGTAGGAATTGATGAGCTAATGGAGTGAGATGTTCGAAGGAGGGAATGTTTAATGTTTTAGGGCTGGGGGTCATTCTGTGAATTCCGACACGCAAATCTGCAACGCTTTTTTTTCTTAGTTACCACGGACCGATTTCTTAGTTACCACGTTATATCGGCTCCATTTGGGGTCTAGTTGTACCAGATGGTCACTGATCAGCTGAGTGAGCTCCAGGCCATTTTCTCTCCTGTTGAACGCAGGAAGCTGAAATTTGAGAAGCAGGGTCAATGGAGAATGCTGAAGGCGCCTGAGTGGTCACTGATCAGCTGAGTGATCGGCAATCTAATTCTCCCTTGCGAGGGAAAAACATTAAACATGATTTAATGTTTTTCTCTCGCAAGGGAAAATTGAACAGAGATTTGTATGTTTTTAATCAAAAGTATCGATACAAATATCGGTACCTATCGATACTCCGATATATCGGTGGTATCGTGCCGTCCCTACCTCAGAGGCGAAAACTATCTGTGGATGGTTAGTAAAAACGTGAGGTCTGGCGGATGTCCGGAATTTTCGGTAGGTCATCGCAAAAACACATTCTGTGTTAAAATGAACAGCAATCGCATTTTAGTCAGATAAAATTTGAACGGCGATTAGACCTCTTTAGCAAGCGAGTGACGTTTCGCGAATTCCAGATTATCTAATAATCCAATAAAAATACTAGCTTTCTAAAAACTGAAAACAAGGGCCTCATCGGAAATTGATGTGAGGAACTTTCGATCAGAAGTTGCTCAAAAAATCGATTCCTAGCTTCTTTGCAGATCATTTTCCGAGACACTGTATATTGTCATCCAGCAATCAACTCCCTTTTCCTTTTTTTTCAGAAAGTTTTTATCGAATGCAATGTTAGCTATCTTAAACTTTCATTGTTCCTACAGATTGAGTGGAAGGCAACACACCGTGTACACAGGTGTGGTAATCAAAACGCCCACGCTACAGTCAAATTTTCGGAAAAACCCTCGTAACTATGGCCTATTTGAACGAGGATGTGATTCAAGGATATATACGGACGGAGAGAGAGCCCATGTAAGTATAACATATCAAGAGGTGTACGTAAGTATATTATGGTTATTCGTGTGTGCAAAAAACGCTGCAAATCATTGCTCAAGGTTTATTATTTTCTGTATAAATCACCCTTCTGTATAGATCACTGGTTCTCCATCAATAGCACCTACTGATCAGTGATCTGAGGAGTGAAGAAGATCTCCTCGAATGCTGGAGACGCCTGGAAGAGCATTTCCATTCAATAGGATTGGATATGGCTTTGGAGCTCACTCAGCTGATCAGTGATCTGAAGAGTGAAGAAGATCTCCTCGAATGCTGGAGACGCCTGAAAGAGCACTTTCATTCAATAGGATTGAAAATGGCTTCGGAGCTCACTCAGCTGATCAGTGATCTGAGGAGTGAAGAAGATCTCTCTCGAATGCTGGAGACGCCTGGAAGAGCACTTCCATTCAATAGGATTGAAAATGGCTTTGGAGCTCACTCAGCTGATCAGTGATCTGAGGAGTGAAGAAGATCTCCCTCGAATGCTGGAGACGCCTGGAAGAGCACTTCCATTCAATGGGATTGAAAATGGCTTCGGAGCTCACTCAGCTGATTAGTGATCTGAAGAGTGAAAGAAGCCTTTGAGCAATGATTTGCAGCGTTTTTTACCCACCAACATTTTTTTACCTACCAACTTTTTTTTACCTACCAGCTAGGTACTACCTACCACACCATACTTTTTTTTTTTTTTTTTTTTTTTTTTTTTTTTTTTTGAAAGTGGTAACGATTTATTTTAACAACTTAGGGAAAAACAAAACAGGAGCCGCGTGAGAGATGATTTCAAAAAGAGAGAGCCGGAGATGAGGAATATTTTTGAAAAAAGACTTGCTCAGGATGGATCCAGCCAAGCTGGACGGCTGCACCCCATCGAAGCCTAACAGGTTGTCGGCACACCTCCAACGTTTCCGAGCGCCTCTGAAACATAAGCTGCTTGCTCGTAGTACAGCAAAGGCCAGACGAGCGCGGAGCCATTCGCGCACTTTACTCTGCTGCCTTCCCCATATCTCAGAGAGCCTCTCCGCCAGAATTTTGATGAAGGCTATCGCTTGTGGAGCCCACATCCCATCTACAGAGCACACCAATGGGGTAAATGTAGCGTGGCGCTCTTCGCATGCGTCAGCGTATTTTCTTCTCTTTTCCTGCTCTGCATAGGACAGCACTGCCGGGACGGGGCGGGAGACATAAGAGGGAGCGTCGGTGTGAACAACACGGATATCAAATAACGCATCCCTCTGTGCCTCCCAAACCCCTCGGCATGCAAGGTCTCCTCGCAAAGCAGGACTTGAGGCCGTCGCTTCCTTTATTAGAGGCTCTTTTAAACAATTCCCCCATGCGCAACTCATGAGCTCCCCAAATACATCTCTTATTTCATTGTGACGCCGGGATACCAAGCCACCCATTTAACAATTTAGCGCATGTTCGGGGGAAAACTCTGAACCGCAGCCATCACACGACAGTGGCAGCCCTTGTGGTCTCAGCTTGTATCTCAGTGACAATCCATCGCGGAATTCATTCGCAGAGAGATCAAAATGCTGACTCTTCAAGGGAAGCACAGTGAGCCATCCGGATGTTTTGCATTTACTGAGTGCAAACACTGACCTAGAAATTGCCCTCTGTCGTTTCACTTGGAAAGGTGTTCAGTGTAGATAGTAATAGGGACTCTTCTTCCTCATCCCTCCTACGTACTGCTACCTGCTTTGCGGCATTCATTTTCATTAATGGTCCCCTACTTCAAGTGGCTCTCCTCCCAAGATTGCGTCCACAAGTTCAGCGCGAACCTTCCCTTGAAGTTTCGTAGGACAGGCTGGCTGAACGTACTGGATCTGTAATTGACAAGCCTCCTCTACTTACGGATAGTGAAAATAAGGCGCACTCCTCTGCTGAAATGGTACCACCAATCAATGCAGGGAGAAATATTGACCAAATGGCCTCCCTCAGACTGGAATAGTCCTCTCCTCTGCTGTCAACTACCCTCTGAAGGTATTGCCATTGAAATTGGACAGACTTAGTGAATGCCACATAAGCTGACTGAGGCTGTGTGATGCTTGCCATGGAAATCTTCTTGATGTTGTCAGTCCACTTTTCCATTTTCTTCTTGAGATAAGCCTGCTTCCCGTCTTTGTCACCAACATAACCTCCCAAGAAGCGCTGACCAGTCACAACTGTTTATTCCAGTCCCAGAAAATCTTTCCTTGGCTTCTTCAATGTCGTCTGGGTGAACTACAGAAATGATTTTGGTCCTTGGGGAAAATAACCATGATCCGGACCGAGAGCAAGCAATTTGTCCCACCAGCTTCTGAGATCACCAAATGTCCCTGAGCAGACGAGTCGTCCGCGTACCAACATTGAGTCATCCTAGGGTCTTGAAGCTTTTCTATGAGTGGCAGTGTGGAGATACCATAAAGTAACATTGCCAGAGGATCCCCTTGGGTAACGCCTTCTCTGCTGTACAGTTTATTTTCACTGCCTCGAAAAACTAACTCAGCATGTCCTTTGTACGTGTTATAAAGGAACCGTGCACATCTGGGCCATCTGATGCGAGCCTGCCAAAGTGCGACCATCCGATTCATTGCATTAAATGCATTCTTTGCATCAACTAGAGGAGTCCCCAGTGTGCGTTGGCAGTTGCTTTCTCCCTGTACAGAGTGGACATTGCGTGAACTGCACCTTCAATTCCGGCGGCTAAACCTCCACATAACTGCTTCTCCCCACAAGCTACAGTGACGTCCTCACCTGTTACCTCGGCCATGCATTTCCCAAAATTCGACGTAAAAACTCCCCAACTCCTATAGGTCTCACTCCAGGACATTTATCTAGTGCCACTAGTCGGCTAGCCACAAGTGCCTGTATCGACTCCCAGCTTACATTTTCATTGGCGAGCTTGTTGGCTAAAGTAGCCACAGCTGCTCTTAAACGTTGACTGTGCCTTCCATGTCGAAGGAGGAGTCGACCCATTGCTCAGAACTTGTTCCACTAGGGCCACCCCCACCGTGAAGCTTTCTGGCCACTTTTTCAACATGTTCATTTGTCACTTGAACCTGGAGCACCGGTGGTAACTCCTGACCGCCCATGAGCTGAATTTGAGATGGATTTGGTATTGTTGGACTAGGATGTTTAGCACTCAGCTCGTCAAGTACAGTGGTGCCATTTTCATCTATTTCCGATTCAGGTGCTAACACAGTCGTTGTTCCTCCTTCCATCAACCAACGAGAAGCCTCACGCACCTTACCCCTGCTCATCAAGCGGTGAAACATCTTGACCAGACCTTCATTAACCGCCTCAGAATCAGTTTGTTTGTTCTTGACACCTCTCCTGGGCCGGCCCCCAAGTTTTCTATCCGATGTGAGGGCTTCTGCGATCAAAGCATCAATATCTCCATCAACCCAGAGCTGGATTCGCCTTTGCAGAAGCAAGCGTATGTCCGAGGCTTGCTTGACCATCTTGTCTCTCTGTAGGAGCACTGATACATAGATGAACAGTCGTTCTGATGGATGTATGCCACCGACTAAGGCTTCCACCTCATCTGCGAGTATACCAATGAAATGGCCACTCGTTGAACCCCCAGGCAGATCGTATTGTTTGCCTTTTAACCGAGTAATCAGTCTCCATCTAGCATACCACATACTACTTGGGTCACCAGGCCGGTTCAAATAGGGTCCATTGAAAACTTCACCAAGTTTCTCCACCACTTCCTGCTCAGTCTGATCATCGGTTTCTGTATCAGTGGAACTGACTCGTCCTGTGTCAACTGGAGAGCGGAATGCAGCATAATATGATGGCGAGCAAACTAGGCTGTGAGTTGTCAGCTGAGAGCGTTACATCATTTCGTGAGGCTCCCAGCACAGGACAAGCCCTCCTGTGTCTAGCTAATCCTCTCGGGAGGTACGAACCTTGACAATTTGGGCACTCCACTCGATCCCGCGAGGGCGCGGCATGGTTACATCTATGGATATGCTCAGTGACCGAGGAGATAGCTTGTTGCACTTGTAAACAATCTCAAACGAGAAAAAAAAATTTTTGCCCACGTACTTTAAAAAAAAAACGCAAAAAATGAGTCTCTAAAAAATTCCCGCACTGAAGTAATCGAATAGATCGGACCGAAACACATCGTATGTGTTTTCACACAATAACCCACCGTCCTAAACTCACTTTTCCCCACTTTTTGAACACTTTTTTATAAGGAATGTTGCCAACAACAAACAGTTCAACACAACTCATTAATTAACATCCAAACTGACTTCACATCTTCACAATCAAGTTTATTAGAAAGAACTAAACGCTTCACACTCGATTGGAAAATATAAAGCTTCATATGGAAATTTGATTACTGGTTACGCAGAAGGCAAAACTGTATACAAATCGAAGAAATGAACAGCGATCGCATTTCAGTCCGATAAAATTTGAATGGAGATTAGACCTCTTTTGCGATTCACACTCATGATTCTGTTTTATCGAAGGAAAACCTTCAAGTACTCGTAGGGACCGAACGGTTTGTCCTACAGAGCTCCGGGTGGTCTCAAAAATTTTTAAAAATTCAATAGGTACTATTTAAAATTGGTAAAAAAACGATACCTTTATTTCGAGAGTTTTCGAGCTAGGGCACTCTTGAAAATTTCAACCCTTAATTTTCACCCCTTAGAAGTGACCTACATCAACCAAAAGCTTCGCGGCACAACTTACCCCAAATGGAGCCCATATACCAAATTTGAACCAAATCGGTCCAGTGTTGCTAAGAAAAGTGCCGCGTACGGCGTACGGCGGACGGACGGAAATTTTTTATTCGATTTTCGTATTCTACGTACCTTGAAACGTAAAACATCAAATTTTGAGGGGGGGTTAAATTTTTTTTTTCTTGCTCGATTCCAAAGGCTTATTATTGAAAATAATAACCAAAAATTTTACCCCCCCTCAAAATTTGATGTTTTACGTTTCAAGGTACCTACGTAGAATACGAAAATTGAATAAAAAAATTTCCGTCCGTCCGCCGTACGCGGCACTTTTCTTAGCAACACTGGACCGATTTGGTTCAAATTTGGTATATGGGCTCCGTTTGGGGTCTAGTTGTGCCGCGAAGCTTTTGGTTGATGTAGGTCACTTCTAAGGGGTGAAAATTAAGGGTTGAAATTTTCAAGAGTGCCCTAGCTCGAAAACTCTCGAAATAAAGGTATCGTTTTTTCACCATTTTAAATAGTATTGAATTTTTAAAAATTTTTGAGACCACCCGGAGCTCTGTAGGACGAACCGTTCGGTCCCTACGAGTACTTGAAGGTTTTCCTTCAATAAAACAGAATCATGAGTGTGAATCGCAAAAGAGGTCTAATCTCCATTCAAATTTTATCGGACTAAAATGCGATCGCTGTTCATTTCTTCGATTTGTATACAGTTTTGCCTTCTGCGTAACCAGTAATCAAATTTCCATATGAAGCTTTATATTTTTCCAATCGAGTGTGAAGCGTTTAGTTCTTTCTAATAAACTTGATTGTGAAGGTGTGAAGCCATTATAGTGTGGTAGGTAGTACCTAGCTGGTAGGTAAAAAAAAGTTGGTAGGTAAAAAAAATGTTGGTGGGTAAAAAACGCTGCAAATCATTGCTCAAAGGCTTCTTCACTCTTCAGATCACTGATCAGCTGAGTGAGCTCCAAAGCCATTTTCAATCCTATTGAATGGAAGTGCTCTTCCAGGCGTCTTCAGCATTCGAGGAGATCTTCTTCACTCCTCAGATCACTGATCAGCTGAGTGAGCTCCGAAGTCATTTTCAATCCTATTGAATGGAAGTGCTCTTCCAGGCGTCTCCAGCATTCGAGGAGATCTTCTTCACTCCTCAGATCACTGATCAGCTGAGTGAGCTCCAAAGCCATTTTCAATCCTATTGAATGGAAGTGCTCTTCCAGGCGTCTTCAGCATTCGAGGAGATCTTCTTCACTCTTCAGATCACTGATCAGCTGAGTGAGCTCCGAAGTCATTTTCAATCCTATTGAATGGAAGTGCTCTTCCAGGCGTCTTCAGCATTCGAGGAGATCTTCTTCACTCTTCAGATCACTGATCAGCTGAGTGAGCTCCGAAGCCATTTTCAATCCTATTGAATGGAAGTGCTCTTCCAGGCGTCTCCAGCATTCGAGGAGATCTTCTTCACTCCTCAGATCACTGATCAGCTGAGTGAGCTCCGAAGTCATTTTCAATCCTATTGAACGCATGAAGCTGAAATTTGAGAGGGAAGGTCAAGGGAGAATACAGATGGTGGTAGGTGCTATTGATGGAGAACCAGTGATCTATACATAAGGGTGATCTATACAGAAAATAATAAACCTTTGAGCAATGATTTGCAGCGTTTTTTACCTACCAGCTAGGTACTACCTACAACACCATACTGACTTCACACCTTCACAATCAAGTTTATTAGAAAGAACTAAACGCTTCACACTCGATTGGAAAAATATAAAGCTTCATATGGAAATTGATTACTGGTTACGCAGAAGGCAAACTGTATACAAATCGAAGAAATGAACAGCGATCGCATTTTAGTCCGATAAAATTTGAATGGAGATTAGACCTCTTTTGCGATTCACACTCATGATTCTGTTTTATCGAAGGAAAACCTTCAAGTACTCGTAGGAACCGAACGGTTTGTCCTACAGAGCTCCGGGTGGTCTCAAAAATTTTAAAAAATTCAATACTATTTAAAATTGGTAAAAAAATTAATTGGTTGCCTGTAAAGTCGGTATACGGGCGAAAGTTTTATTACGTGACAACGACTTTGAGTGGTAAAAATAATTTTAATGTTCATTCGTATAGTAGGAAGAAGGATAATATTATTATTATAATAAATTTTTTTATTATAATAAAAATTGTATGCAGGCGCCTAAATAGAAGCGCAAGACATGAACCGTGTGTATGCCTATCTCTCTCGCTCTTAGGCGGAAGAGAAAAGAGCGAGAGAAGTGAAAGGGTTGCGTGCCTCTCACTCGCTCTCATTGTGAGCGCATAACGTGAGCGAAGGTCTCTTGAAGGTCACCCGGTTTCTTGAAGTGTCACCCGCACAAACCAATTTATAAGACGTTGTCACGTAAAAAAAAAACGATACCTTTATTTCGAGAGTTTTCGAGCTAGGGCACTCTGAAAATTTCAACCCTTAATTTTCACCCCTTAGAAGTGACCTACATCAACCAAAAGCTTCGCGGCACAACTAGACCCCAAATGGAGCCCATATACCAAATTTGAACCAAATCGGTCCAGTGTTGCTAAGAAAAGTGCCGCGTACGGCGGACGGACGGAAATTTTTTTATTCGATTTTCGTATTCTACGTACCTTGAAACGTAAAACATAAAATTTTGAGGGGGTGTACAGTTTTTTTTTTTTTTCTTGCTCGATTCCAAAGGCTTATTATTGAAAATAATAAACCAAAATTGCACTTAAATCTCTATTCCGTGAATATTTATTCCATTAAAAGTATTGAAACAACAAAAGAGTGCTTTCTGCAGATACTGCAACTGCACTGGGTGCGCAGAAGGGAGGGAGGCGAACAGGAGGAGCTGCAGAGCCAAGTCCACCTGTGTCTGTCACAAAAGTTTTGCACTTTTTGATTCTGATCTAACGACAACTAGTCTACAGTCAAGACTACAACGATAATAGTCTACATTTTTTCTATTGAAGTTTCCGTATAATGTTTGTTGGATTAGGGGAAGAGAAATTGTTGTTTGTACCGTACCGATCTGTGTGGTAAATATACAAATACATTGATTTTTCATTTTGGTCCCCAGTGGATATTTTTATGGTACCTACTCAACAGTTACCTCAAGTTCTCTTAAATTATCTCTGGATGTGGAACTCCTTTCTGTTTCCCTCTCCCAACCCCCCTCAAAATCAAGCGATACATCATAGACACTGAAGAGAGAATATTCAAAAGGCTCAAGCTTTCTCAGAGTAATGAATTTATCTAATCGATTTGCTCAAATTTATTTTATTCTCGTACCATAATTGCTACCTACAGTATGTACACCGTAGACGGATCATGCATGTGTATGATGTACCGGTTTTAAAATCTTTCATATTTTCCAGCGGAATCTCATCAGATTCAAGCTAATGTTTCATACAAACTTTTTTCCCCCCTTTATTATTGGTGGGGGTGTACTCCCATGTCGCCAAATTCATACAGACTTATGGTTTTAACTTACTCTGAAGTATAATGACTGAAGATATGAGTCCAAAAATTTACTTTTCGCCGACTTCGCCGATTCAATTGGTAAACCAAAAAAAAAAAAAAATGTCCATACAATACCTACTGTGAATATCCCTCATCATCATAGACAACCTAACCTAGTATCCCTAGACCCATGTCAATGCATGGAAGAAAGATAGGTAAGTATGGATACTTCCATGGAAACAAAGCATGGACCAAGGGGAACTACCAGCCATAGCAGCAGGGGTGTTCAACATCTATCAAAGATATTGTATAGAAATAATATCTTATCATAATATCTTTAAATAATATATACATATAAAGATTTTTGATTCTCCCTCGAAATTCAAAATTATTTCGAATTATTGGGGATTTATGTTTCTCGCCAGGGTACAAACTGGGGCCAGTGTCCCTGTACCCCCCTGATGAGCCGCCCCTGGAAGCTGCGTAATTAACTCGTTTATACAATTGTACAATTTTCCTACTCCCATGTACAACATACTATACAGGGTGTCTACACTTAAGATGGTCATAACTTCAGAGATCGAGTCTACAACTAGTTTGCTACAAAAAATGTCTCCTAGAAATTTTTTCTTAACCCACTCAAAATGCCTTTTTTTTCACTTCAAAGTTTTTTTTTTCTCGTTTCTACCTTACGCCACCTTAACCATTAAAACTGTCATAACCCCTGTTATTTACCAAGTAAAAAGCAAACCTTAATTTTTTCGAAATTTAATGAGTTTTTTCAACGTTTTTACTATACTATGAGCGCCTGCCTATTTCGATGGGCGCTCTTCGGAAAAAACATGCTCAAATTGTCAACTTTCCAACGGTATATCAATTTTGCTTTTAAAATTTGAATTGGAAGAGTAAATCAAGCTTGAATGCAAGAAAAATGGGAGTTTTACTTGAAAATCGAGTGTTTTATGCGGTGTATGGTTGCCCCTCGATCTCAAGGTGACTGGCGTGGTCTGACTAGATAGACAGATCACAGAGTATGCAGTTATGGGTAGGTATCTTCGAAGGACCACCCTAGTTAAATGACTAGGGACATTACCTATTTGTACCTATGATAATATTGCACTTGTGATAACAAAAACTATTGACAAAAAAAAAAATAATATTGCACTTTTGACTAGACTCACTCTTGCTGTAAGGTTAGAAACTATACTGTTGTTGACTAGAATGTGGTTGCTGTGGTACTAGAGAAATAATAACAATAACAAGTGTGGAACAACAAATACCATCCCTTTTATTCAAAAGTAAACAGGAACTTTGGTGACTAGATTACCCCTTACCTACTTGGCCAAGATAAAAAATGAAACCGATAAAGATAAATTGGACTTGTATGATCATGAACTAGATATTAACATATAGGAACTTGAGATGGTAGAAAAATGTTCAGGTACTTAAGTGGAATCCTGGTTCATCCTTCCAAGTCCTGGAGCCTCCGTTGAAGATGGGATCCTCAGGACACGGGAGTCCCTGCAGATCATGCCAGGCAGGAATAACTACCAAGTTCAGCCACAGGTGGGTAGGCCAAGTGGTAGTAGAGAGGGTCTGCTCTTCTAAGTCAATCCATGCACGCCAATCAGCCCGTAGATAATAGTTCAATTCACTGAAGTTACCATACTGGATTTTATTGTTGTTAGAACGGTCGGCACTGACTAATTTGACTAATTTTCGGATTTACTTTATGATGAAAGCAGATTCAAAGGATATAGAAAAGGAAGCAATGGCGAATTTGATGGAAGCCACACTTGAACAGAGAGATAGAACTTGGCTCAAATCCCAGCATTGGAGAAATCAGCTGAAGATCTTGCGGGAAGGTTGGCGACACTGATCACTTCCACTGATCACCAACACAGGAGGCACTCCTACAATTAACCTTAACAAAGGAATTAAACCGCCTAATTTTCTTCTACAATAATAAATAATAACAATGCAATAATTTAAACAATAATGCTCAACAATAACGACCATGGAGCGAAGCCATGGAAGAAGGGTGTATGGAAGTATCAATATTCCTCCATGGATCAAACAATATGCACAAACGAACTGATATGGTTGAATGATAACAATACGTCAACAAGTATTGTAGAAGTGAATTATGTGACGTGCATTTATATTATAGAAGTTACGGCAATTAAACAAGATGCAATGGTAAGTTGCAGCAGTTGAAACTACTAACACAAACACTACTTTACTACTGGACGCTGACCATTGCTGAAAGAAACAAGCTAATCTGAAACGTTAACATGCAAAGGGATCAAATTTACGACTGAGCGCTTAAAGATGCCTGTACGAGCTTTAACAGAAGCCACTCGAACAGTCCCATCCTTACCAGGATGAACGGCCACTATTCTGCCCAAGGGCCAATGGGCTGGTGAGGTATTGACGCCTTTCAAAATGACGATGTCGTCGACCTTCAAGTTAGGAGCTGCTTCGCCACTTTCGTCCACTTTCTTCGCTCCTGTAAGGAAGCCAATACTCGTCGGTCCAACGCTGCCAGAAATGCTGGACTCGCTCCCTAAGCAGCTGCCATCTGTCCAATCGATTGGTAGGGACTTCTGTAAAGTCTGGCTCGGGTATTGCGTTGATGGGTTGACCAATAGTAAAGTGACCAGGTGTCAATACTTCGGCGTCATCTGTAGACTCAGTCAGGGGTAGCAATGGTCTTGAGTTCAGGATCCCTTCAATCTTGATAAACAGAGTGTGAAGCTCACTCTCTGTGAAAGGCTTGTCACCCAAGGTCTTACGAATATGAGTCTTGGCTGCCTTAACAGCAGACTCCCAGCTCCCTCCAAAATGAGGTGAACCTGGAGGATTGAAGCTCCACTCCACTGAAAGATGAGAGGTGTGGTTCACAATAGAAGATTGGTTATCAGAGTGAGTTAACCACTCCTGCACTTCACGAAGGTAACCGGCTGCACCAACAAAGTTGGTTCCACAATCGGAATAAAACCTTTGCTGGAATCCCACGTCGCGCAACGAAGCGATCAAACGCATCCAAGAATGCCTCCACAGTCAAGGCATTGCACAGCTCTAAATGTACAGCTCGAGATGCCATGCATATGAATACGCAAAGGTAGCATTTATGGGTTTTGGCATTACGACGCAGAGACTCGCGACAAACAAATGGGCCAGCGAAGTCCACTCCAATTTGCATGAAAGGCCGAACACCGCTCACTCTAGATATAGGAAGGTTGCCCATGAGAGGTTGCACAAAGGCCTTGCTATAACGAGTACAAATAACACAGTGAAGCTTATGGAGTCTCACCAAATTCCTCGCTTTAGGTATCCAATACCTTTGCCTGATAAAGGCAAGCATTGCTGTAGGTCCAGGATGCTGGTTCTTCTTATGGATATAATCAATGATAAGATTGTGAGATGAGATCGACCTGGTAGCAATATCGGATGACGCTGATCGATAGATAGTGGTGCATTGGATAAGCGACCACCGACCCTGATAATGCCTTCATGGTCCATGAAGATCGCAAGACGACGGAGTTCCTGAGGTAAGGCATCCATATCTATGCGTTTGAAGGCTGCAGGGAAATAGTGTTGCTGGAATACCTTGATTAAATGAGTGTGAGCATCATCAAACTCACGAGATGATAGAGGTCCAATCTTGCGCCTTCTCCGTTTTCTCTTAGGAATTCGACAATTGGCGATAAATCGACGAACAAGGCCTAGGACTCGGGTAAGCCTGGTGAAGGACGAGTACCGCTCTGCAGTCATTACGATGTGATTACGGTCCTGAACAGTCACCAAGGCATTAGTCTCCACAGACTTGGTCTCCGGAATCTCGACACTCCGCACAGTCTGTGAGATAGGCCACTGATCAGGAGGCGTAGAGCACCATGATGGTCCTGACCACCAGAGATCATGGCAAAGCAACGCAGATGGCAACACTCCTCTTGATCCCACGTCGGCAGGGTTGTCGACTCCACTTATGTGGTACCACATGTCCTGCGATGTCACGGCCAATATCTGTTGGACACGATTAGAGACATATATCTTGAGTTGATGAGCAGGCATCTTGATCCAAGATAAAACAATAGAAGAATCAGTGAAACAGAAGATAGAGAGAATGTTGAGATTAGCGATGAGTGGCTGAAGTGATTGTATCAGCTGAGATAATAACAGCGCTCCGCAGAGTTCCAGTCTAGGAACTGTCAGAGACTTCAAGGGCGCCAACCTCGTTTTAGCCTTGAGAATGGACATGGATGCAACACCATTCTGTGTTCCATGAAGATAGGCAATTGCACAGTAGCCCTTTTCAGAAGCATCTGAGAAGCAAACAAGACGATAAACAGTATCAGTTCTGACAAGGAGTCGAGGTATTGTGATTTGAGAAAGCATGGAGAAGTCTCCAAGGAAGTCATCCCAACGAGCCTTCACCTGATCTGGGACTTCCTCATCCCACGTGATGCCACTTTTCCAGGTCTCCTGGAGAATATTCTTGGCAAAAAAGACCACTGGAGCAAGATAACCCAGTGGGTCGTAAAGACGGGCTATAACTGATAGGATGCTGCGCTTGGTACTACCATATTCCGGTTGCTGAATGCTATATTTAAAGGCATCAGCCTGCGAATCCCACGTCATTCCAAGGATTTTGATGACAGAACTAGTGGTCTCAACATACAACAAATCTCTACAGGTTTTTGCTCAACGAATTCATCAAGGAGTGGAGGGTAATTAGAGTTCCACTTACCCAACTCAAAACCTCCTTTAGCCAACAAGTCAACCCACTTGTTGCTTGAGATGAATGAGGTCATCAGGTGAGTCACTTCCTGTGATCACTTCCTGTGGCCACATCGTATAATACATTCAGCGATAGCCTTGGCACCATCAGGATAATTGCCACCCTCATCCAGACAAGCTGCTGAAGGACACGCTGGGCCTGAAACGGTGAGCTACGCAGACCATATGTCACTGTGTTTAACTCATAATATGAGATGGGATCGTCTGGGCTGAATCTCCAGGCAATCTGCTGGAAATGTCGCTCAGCAGGGTTAACCAGAATTTGCCTGAACATTTTCACGATGTCACATGTGAAAACATACTGAAATCTTCGAAAGTTCAAAACGATGGTTCCGATATCTGCTTGCAGCTTTTGACCAGTGAGAAGATGGTCATTCAACGATCCAGTTGAGGTGCGAAAACTGGCATCGAAAACAACCCGAAGTTTGCCCTTGCCTTCTCCATCCAACTTGTAGATAGGATGATGCGGAATTAGGTATGATGGGTTAGATGTTGCAAGAGACATGTGATTGAGGTTAAGATATTCTGCGCATGAAGGCATGGTAGTCAACCCGGAGCTGCTCGTTCTTAGCAGTTTTGCCTCCAAGGCATGAAAACGATTGATTGCCACTTTGATATTAGGCTTGATATTAGGTAATTGCGAGGTAAAGGGTAAGGAAACAACATATCTCCCCCCATTGAGGCGATAATGCGAGTGCAAGAAGTGCTCTTCACACTCCTGATCCTCAGGTGATAGAGGCGTAGAGATAAGGTTTGGTTCCTCTACTTCCCAAAAATTTCTCAAATGGGAAAGAGGGATCAGTTAGAGATAGCAAGGCAAAAGATTGGTTTGGTTCAGAGGAACAGTTAAACCCGTCCAATGACTGTGAAGCCGAACACGGTTTCCATCAAGCGTGGCCCATTATCATGAATGGTGAAAGGAGCGCTGGTAACAACCTCTGGATACAAGTCAGCACCAATCAGGAACGAGATAGGAGATGATACAGTGAAGCTAGGATCGCTAAGGTTGTATGATAGGTAATCAGTCCTTCAGCAGAGTCTAGATTAGCCTGAGGAAGTGATGGTGTGATCGACGGTACTACTATAACTTCGGTACAAAGCGTTGCAGTAGATGGGGGTTTAAACGATATGTTTAGGCAACCACTGATGTTTTTGAGTGGTGACCCATTAACCCCTGAGATACGTCCACGATAAGGTCTTGTGGATTTGCCAAGCTTTTTAGCACACTGGTCTGTGATAAAAGACACGTGGCTACCAGGGTCAAGAAGTCCTCTGAACTCCTGGGCTTGACCATATGCATCAATGATGGACGCACGAACAGTTCCCAAGAGAACGCCGCAGGTCGATGAGGTATGGGTTCCAGCAAACTCTGGAGATCCTGAAGAAGATGATGGAGATGAACCCAAAGATTGCACAGGAGATAAGCTGCTAGATTCCTTAGGTCCTAGATGTAGATCACTATGGTGTCTGGATTTGCAAAATTGCAAGACCATTTGAGACACCATTGATTGACATTCCTTGGTTTTGTGGAATGGATGTAAACAGTTACGACAACCAGACCACTGTCGCAATGAATCAAGACGCTGAGCAGGAGTGGATGACTTGAAGGTAGGACAATTTACCAAAATGTGCTGCTGTGCACAGAGAGGGCACACTAGAGGAGGTGATTCCTTGTAGCGGCTTTACCACCCTGCTGTTTTGTGATGCATGTGTATTGGTATGCAAGGCTTGGCTAAATTGTGGTTTAGGACTAAAGGAATTAGGCTTTTTAGGACCAGATACATTCCTAGTCACTGCTGGCTCTGATCTAGCAACAGGTTCAGACGTCACTTGCAGAACTTTGAACCTGCCTTGAACGAATTCCCTCAAGTCATTGAAGGAAGGGTACTCCTTGTTGATGATCGAAATCTCGAAGTCCTGTCTAGAGATTGGATCAAGGCTTCGAAGAGCTAGTTCACACAAAACATAATCAGCAAACTGAGGTATGTTCAGGCTTTCAAGGATACAATGCTCTCAGAAACATTCGATAAATAAGACTGAAGAGACTCAGCAGTAGGTTTACCCCCAACACCTTTGAAAGCCAACAACTTGTCAAGGTATGACCTAGCCTGCTTTCGTTTATTGTCATACACCAGTGTTACAGCACCCCATGCCTGGTTGAAATTTGCCTCAGTGACGGAGATAGATTTTACAGTATCCAAGGCTGGACCATCTAAATACGAAAGCAAGAAATGGAAACGCTCGCATGCATCAGATATCTCTTCGATTATTACGAGGTAAACAGCTGCTTGAACGTTGGCCATGCACTGAAGTCCCCACGAAAAGGCTTAATATTGATCTTAGGAAGAATGGTCCTACTTTGAGATGTGGTACTAGAGAATTGAGCCGAGGTTCCAGCTCTGGAAATGTGGCGCTAGCCGATGATGTGGATAGAGCAAGTATCTCCTCATGAAATCCAAATGCTTCATAATAGTAGTCCTGACGTCACTGTAGTACTTCAAGTCAGCATCAGATGGGAAAGGAGGTGTGAGACTATGCAGATCTGCATAATCGATGGCAGCCTCCCACGCAGCATCAAACTTTTCCATGGTGGCCTCGATGGTCCTCATCATACCAGAGAAAATGGACCTATCACCTGGAGAGACCTTGGCTAGCTACCCTTGGTACGGATACCCCTAATCTCCAGACCCTTAGTTTCATAAGCTCGCTTGAGCTTGGCAAAGCCACGTACAGCAACATTAGGATCATCAGGCATTTTTAAGGCTCAAATAGAATAAATATTAAATAGTATAGATAATGGGAATCTGTGAAACAATGCACAATCAGATAATACACAAAATAACATTAACAACCACACATGCAAAAATTGCAGGTACCTATGAAAATAGTGATATGAAGTTAGATAAATAATTTAGGTAGGTACTTGATCCTACACAGTACACACAGACAATACCACAGTCAAACAACAGAAATATCACAGATAACTAACCTAACCTATATCCAAAATGTGAGACTAGATAGTATTATCACAGATAGGTACAATAATAAGGACTATAAACAAGGAAGCTATGTGCTAGTTCTCTATCCGGCTCGAACTGGACCATTCACTGGTCTGACTAGATAGACAGATCACAGAGTATGCAGTTATGGGTAGGTATCTTCGAAGGACCACCCTAGTTAAATGACTAGGGACATTACCTATTTGTACCTATGATAATATTGCACTTGTGATAACAAAAACTATTGACAAAAAAAAATAATAATATTGCACTTTTGACTAGACTCACTCTTGCTGTAAGGTTAGAAACTATACTGTTGTTGACTAGAATGTGGTTGCTGTGGTACTAGAGAATAATAACAATAACAAGTGTGGAACAACAAATACCCTTTTATTCAAAAGTAAACAGGAACTTTGGTGACTAGATTACCCCTTACCTACTTGGCCAAGATAAAAAATGAAACCGAGATAAAGATAAATTGGACTTGTATGATCATGAACTAGATATTAACATATAGGAACTTGAGATGGTAGAAAAATGTTCAGGTACTTAAGTGGAATCCTGGTTCATCCTTCCAAGTCCTGGAGCCTCCGTTGAAGATGGGATCCTCAGGAACACGGGAGTCCTCTGCAGATCATGCCAGGCAGGAATAACTACCAAGTTCAGCCACAGGTGGGTAGGCCAAGTGGTAGTAGAGAGGGTCTGCTCTTCTAAGTCAATCCGCACGCCATCAGCCCGTAGATAATAGTTCAATTCACTGAAGTTACCAGTACTGGATTTTATTGTTGTTAGAACGGTCGGCACTGACTAATTTTCGGATTTACTTTATGATGAAAGCAGATTCAAAGGATATAGAAAAGGAGCAATGGCGAATTTGATGGAAGCCACACTTGAACAGAGAGAATAGAACTTGGCTCAAATCCCAGCATTGGAGAAATCAGCTGAAGATCTTGCGGGAAGGTTGGCGACACTGATCACTTCCACTGATCACCAACACAGGAGGCACTCCTACAATTAACCTTAACAAAGGAATTAAACCGCCTAATTTTCTTCTACAATAATAAATAATAACAATGCAATAATTTAAACAATAATGCTCAACAATAACGACCATGGAGCGAAGCCATGGAAGAAGGGTGTATGGAAGTATCAATATTCCTCCATGGATCAAACAATATGCACAAACGAACTGATATGGTTGAATGATAACAATACGTCAACAAGTATTGTAGAAGTGAATTATGTGACGTGCATTTATTATAGAAGTTACGGCAATTAAACAAGATGCAATGGTAAGTTGCAGCAGTGAAACTACTACTGGCGGAAACAGGCGAGTTTGGTATCATTTCCTACGTTTTTACGCTAAATCCAATGGTGATACTTCCGAATAATTCTGACTCCTAGAAAGTGGATTTTTCGAGGAAAACCTTCATATTTTGACAATAACAACACATTATTCATAAATACGGTAGTGAGCATAAAGAAACAAATTGTAACTCAATAAAACAAATCAACTTTCAAGCTGATTGATTTTTTATTGAGTAGAAAGGTGTTACTTTATGCTCATTACCATATCCACGAATAATGCGTGTTTTTATGTACAATGGGTTTATGCCTACTGCACACCTAGCAGATTGTAGGCTTGACGTCTGACAATGCCAAATCTTTACCGCTGTGACCTTCTGAAGCAGTCGATTGAATATTTCATTAATATATGATTTAAAAAATTGTATTAAAGCAAAAAGTAATAGGAAGCCAGGGTGAGAATTTCTTCTTCATATTACCTGCTAGGTTGTACCCAATGCAGTGGGCTTAAGGCCTTTTGATAGTACCTATCTAGGTACTTACGCATTCTCTCAAATAAGGAAAGCTGATTTACTCTTCTCTTTCTTATGTTGCCAAAACTTAGCAAGAGGTACTCACCTACTTCCCAAATTTGTTCCTAAAAACAAACTAAATCCCGAAAACACTTATTTAGGTATTTAATAAGTAAAATTTAATGAGAAATAGTTTGATCAGATTGGGTAAAGCGTAGTGTGTACTTGTGTTCTATTTAGAAAACACTTGGGTAATTACAGGTCTAGTTTGTTGTTATTATAATTAAATCAGCACACACGAATGGCTTCTTGAAATCTAAGTAAAATATATATATTTTTTCTTTTTTTTTTTAAACTAAATCAAGGGACAAGGCTGGAGCTTATGGAATTCAGGGACTGGGTGGAAACGCTGATTGAAAAAATTCAAGGTGACTTCTACAACGTTTTGGGTCTTCCACTCCACTCATTCTGCAAACACCTGCTATGGCTGTACGACGACAAAAGGAAAAAGGACGAATTGAAGAGAAACCTCGGTAAGTTCCCTTGTTCAAACTCCCATCAGTTCTTAGCTTATTGGTTTAAGTACATATTTTTTTCGGCTTAGTACATTTAGATTTGAATTTGAAATGTTCAGGAGTTGGAAAATTGGGTAAACGAAGAAAAATGGTAAAGTTTAACGAAGTTATTATAATTTCAAGGACTTGTGTGTTTTTATTTGGCCTGAGAAGATACAAAGACAAGCTCCCGAAGAAAGATGGTGGGGGGAACTCTACAGTATGCTTTCATCTCCGTGCTCCATCCTTTCTTGTCTTTCTCTTCTTGTAGGTTAGGAAAAATTGATAAAATATGAATACGTGGTACAGTGGCGGCTTCTGCCCCGAAACTCAGGGGTGCACAGAGATCAGGAGAGGCTATCGAGAAGGGACTGAATAGGTGATTTTCTCTGCCAAATAGAAATTTCAACGATATGCAAATGGGATAAATCTTGGTAACTTTTTCATCTTAAAATTGCAAACGGTACTAAATACGTAGGTGCAATAGACAAAAATGTTCTCTAGTGGTTAACAGAAATTCTGAAATACTTAATCATCAAAGGTTTAAACCCAAGAAATGCACCCATCATATGCAATAGCTGAAATGTGTATTTGCCCGCCCGTGACGATTCAAAACATCGTCCAATTCGGAAGAAAAATTAACGAGCCCCTTGAAGATTCCAGGATTCGAATAATCCCTCTCATCCACGCTCATGGCTAGCTCGATGATAAAATTCTCAATGATTCGGGATAAAATGTACCTATTTTGCTTCCGAGTCTACCAGGTAGCGGAAGCTTTGTTTTTCACTTCCAAAGGACGAAAAAAAAAAAATTCTCCAAAATCAAAATTTCCACTCGCGTTTTACGTTTAAGACCTTTCTGAACAATTTTGGTTCCGTGTCGTCTGTCTGTCTGTCGTCTGTGTGTCTGTCATGAATTCCTTGTAACGCGCGCATAACTATACGAAGTTATTGTCCGATTTCCATGAAATTTTCAGGGATTGTGCGGGTTGTGTGTAGACGGTCCCCTATGAAAATCATCATCCCCGACTGATAGAAGCGACTGCGCATGCGCAAACGTGAATTCCTTGTAACGGCCATAACTTCTACATTTTCCATCCCATTCCAATGAAATTTTCAGGGATGTTACAAATTAGTATTTAGATGGTCCCCTATGAAAATCATCACCTTCGGACTGATAGTAGCCACTGCGCTTGCGCAAACGTGAATTTCCTTGTAACGGCCATAACTTCTACATTTTCTATCCGATTTCAATGAAATTTTTCAGGGATGTTCAGACTAGTATTTAGATGGTCCCCTATGAAATATCATCATCCCCGACAGATAGAAGCGACTGCGCATGCATGCGCAAACGTGAATTACTTGTAGCACCGTAACTTCAACTGTCCCCCAGGGGTCGCGGGTTCGGATCCCAGCCGAGGCTAAGAATATTTTGTCCATCACACATACATCTACTCACTTAATTTTTCATCATCATTTGATGAAATTTCCTAGGATTGGTCCAGATTAGCGTGTAGATGGTCCCCTATAGGGTAGTGAAAGGTACTTAGAGATTGGGTGTTTGAGATTAACTACTAGGCATCTGATCATGTATATAATCGGGTTATGGATACGAGGAAGCTATGTGCCGCCACACACCACTTGGCAGACGTTTCTTAACCGTTTTCGTTTTTTTTGGCATCAGATTAAGACGATATGCTCTGTCGAGTTGTTGCATTATTTTTGAGTATATGCAAATATACGAGAGCACGTATGCCCGTCTTTAACCCAAACCTCATTTCCGTTGGTAGAGCAAAGTAGGCAAGCAAAGCAAAATAATTTGTTAGTCACTTCACACCCACAAAGCCAATCTATCTACCTTATAATATTCGATTTTAACTTACAGCACGAATCTGTACGATTTTTAAATTTCAACGTCTGCTGGAGTCCAGGTAAAGATGGCAAGGGGCAGCCAGTTTCTCTCGAATGTTGCACTTTTCCACAACCAACAAACACGAATAGTTCAACGTAATGCACCAAATTGTTCTCGTACCTACAACACTCCTAAATAATCACAATACTTTGAACAAAATGGTGGACTGAAAACGAAAAATGAAAATCCCTTATCAGTTTTGTTT
>CM019176.2:11985829-12070067 GCA_009739505.2 Apolygus lucorum
ACCAATTGGGTGTAGCACATAGCTTCCTCCTCATCCATAATATAGTTGGGTAGGTAACAGTGTAGGGGATCGTCAGATCTGCATAGTGCCGTACCAAATATTAGGGATATAATTGTACAGTTAGGTGATGAGAGGGTATTCTACCAAGTGGGCGTAGCACATAGCTTCCTCCTCATCCATAATAGTTGGGTAGGTAATGGTATAGGAGATCGTCAGAAACTGCATAGTGCTGTACCAAATATTAGAAATGAAATAGTACAGTTAGGTGATGAGAGGGTATTCTACCAAGTGGGTGTAGCACATAGCTTCCTCCTCATCCATAATATAGTTGGGTAGGTAATGGTATAGGAGATCGTCAGAACTGCATAGTGCCGTACCAAATATTAGAAATAAAATAGTACAGTTAGGTGATGAGAGGGTATTCTACCAAGTGGGTGTAGCACATAGCTTCCTCCTCATCCATAATATAGTTGGGTAGGTAACAGTGTAGGGGATCGTCAGATCTGCATAGTGCCGTACCAAATATTAGGGATGTAATTGTACAGTTAGGTGATGAGAGGGTATTCTACCAAGTGGGTGTAGCACATAGCTTCCTCCTCATCCATAATATAGTTGGGTAGGTAATGGTATAGGAGATTGTCAGAACTGCATAGTGCTGTACCAAATATTAGGGATATAATTGTACAGTTAGGTGATGAGAGGGTATTATACCAAGTGGGTGTAGCACATAGCTTCCTCCTCATCCATAATATAGTTGGGTAGGTAACAGTGTAGGGGATCGTCAGATCTGCATAGTGCCGTACCAAATATTAGAAATGAAATAGTACAGTTAGGTGTTGAGAGGGTATTCCACCAAGTGGGTGTGGCACATAGCTTCTTCCTCATCCATAATATAGTTGGGTAGGTAATGGTATAGGAGATCGTCAGAACTGCATAGTGCCGTACCAAATAATAGAAATAAAATAGTACAGTTAGGTGATGAGAGGGTATTCTACCAAGTGGGTGTAGCACATAGCTTCCTCCTCATCCATGATATAGTTGGGTAGGCAATAGTGTAGGAGATTGCCATAATTGCATAGTATCATACCAAATATGAGGTATATAGTACAACTCGGTAATGAGAGGGTATTCCACCAAGTGGGTGTAGCACATAGCTTCCTCGTCATCCATAATATAGTTGGGTAGGCAATAGTATAGGAGATCGTCAGAACTGCATAGTGCCGTACCAAATAATAGAAATAAAATAGTACAGTTAGGTGATGAGAGGGTATTCTACCAAGTGGGTGTAGCACATAGCTTCCTCCTCATCCATGATATAGTTGGGTAGGCAATAGTGTAGGAGATTGCCATAATTGCATAGTGTCATACCAAATATGAGGTATATAGTACAACTCGGTAATGAGAGGGTATTCCACCAAGTGGGTGTAGCACATAGCTTCCTCGTCATCCATAATATAGTTGGGTAGGCAATAGTATAGGAGATTGCCATAACTGCATAGTGTCATACCAAATATGAGGTATATAGTAGAACTCGGTGATGAGAGGGTATTCTACCAAGTGGGTGTAGCACATAGCTTCCTCGTCATCCATAATATAGTTGGGTAGGTTATGGTATAGGAGATCTTCAGAAGTACATTGTGCCCTACCAAATATGAGGTATATAGTAGAACTCGGTGATGAGAGGGTATTCTACCAAGTGGGTGTAGCACATAGCTTCCTCGTCATCCATAATATAGTTGGGTAGGTTATAGTATAGGAGATCTTCAGAAGTACATTGTGCCCTACCAAATATGAGGTATATAGTACAGTTAGGTGATGAGAGGGTATTCTACCAAGTGGGTGTAGCACATCGCTTCTTCGTCATTCATAAATAGTAGGGTAGGTAATGGTATAGGAGATCGTCAGAACTGAATAGTGCCGTACCAAATATGAGGTATATAGTGCAGTTAGGTGATAAAGGGTTTTCTATGAAGTGGATGTGGCACTTAGCTCCCTCGTCAATCATGTCATGGTTGAGTTGTTGAATTGTGTTGTCAGAACTACCAAGTACCTACGATATATGAGGGAAGTCGAACAGAAAAGGGATATGAGAGTAGATGGCTAAGAAGGAAAGTGACCCCAATACCTCCTGAAACTGATCCATAAACGGAAACTCATCTACACGTATGGAAATTGATCCGGATTACAATATGTCGTCCACCCTATGGCTTCTAGTTCACCTTACTGAAATGATGCACAGTATTGAAGTAGATCTACATTGCGAAAACTGATCGAAAAACTGCGGGTAAATTAATTTCTGATTCAAATTGAGGACCACTAAAAGTGAAAAATAAAAAATAATATAAAATGGAAAAATAATAAAATAAAAACCTTTTTAACAAAAAAATGGACCGACCTCAAAAATGATGTCTGTGAACACCAAAAAGGAAAAAATAATAAACATAGCGAAAACACACTGATGTATTAGGTTGTTGGATATAAATATCTTGTCAACAGATGGTATGTTGGAATACCAAATATTATTTGTAATGTGATTCACACTCATTGTCACACTCATATCCTCCATCATACGATAGCAGTGACGTACTACCCAATAGTTTTGGAACACTTATCTTTACTCGTATTCATGTTTTGTAATACTCACCAGATCATGTGAGTATTACTTAACCCATTCAGTGCGGATGGCATCATATGATGCCATGGTGGTTTTCGTGCTGTGCGGATGGCATCATATGATGCCATGCCTAACAATAAGAGCGCCCCCCTTCAAATTGTTCCGACCGTTGGGTTGTCCGTTATGACCTGCCTCGCGTAATTGCAAGTCCTTCAGAAAAAATCTGCGAGTCAAACATCAAACATGAGAATATCAAACATGAAAAAACCCCTGTGTTGTTGCCTGTAAAGTCGGTATACGGGCGAAAGTTTTACGTGACAACGACTTTGAGTGGTAAAATAATTTTAATGTTAATATTCATTCGTATAGTAGGAAGAAGAATAAAATAAAATTCTTTGTCAAGTTGCACAGAGTAGGTATTTCCCGTAGGTAGTAGGTATTTCCCATGGGTGGGGGGGGGGAGTGAGTGCCAGGGAAGGGGGGCGGGGCGCTCCCGCTTCTGTGAGCGCCGGGAAGGGTTGGACGCGGGGGGGGGTGCGCGGGGGGGGGGCGCTTTAGGGAGCGCGGAGCTGCACCCCCTCCGTGAGCGGAGCGTAACGCAGTTTCTTGAAGTGTCCCCGGTAAACCAATTTATAAGACGTTATCACGTCAAAAAATGAAATTTTTTTATCGAAGTGAAAATTTTCAGGATGGGGCGTAACGTCGCTCTTTTTTTCCCGCATCGAATGGGTTAATAACCACAGTGTATCCAGATAGGTAGGTAGGTACGCATTGAAGTCGCCGCCGTGCCCACCTGTAGACACAAACGTCTCCTAGATGTTCTACTTACCAACATTTTATTCGTTTTCGGAAATATAGGTACATACCTCCCATACCACAGACATGCTTCCACACCGAGTATGAACGTATATATCTTTTTGTCTAAAATTGTGGACGGTTTTGAACGTTAATTAGGTAACAACGATTCCGAAGGTATGTTGCTACAATGTAATATATCCACCAATAAAATAAACAGTCTCATGTAATAATAGAGTCTCAAATTACTCGTCACAACCATTCCTAGGGAGGTTCACACTTACTATCATACCCATATGGCAGCAGAGACGTACTAGGTACCTGATAGTTTGGGGAGCACATTGTAACTCAATGGTAGGTACTTACTCTTGTAATGCTAACCAGATCATCAAGTAAGGAAGGTGATTAGTTTGTGTCTACGGGTGGGCACGGCGGCGACTTCAATGCGTACCTACCTACCTATCTGGATACACTGTGGTTATTAAGTAATACTCACATGATCTGGTGAGTATTACAAAACATGAATACGAGTAGAGATAAGTGTTCCAAAACTATTGGGTAGTACGTCACTGCTATCGTATGATGGAGGATATGAGTGTGACAATGAGTGTAAATCACATTACAAATAATATTTGGTATTCCAACATACCATCTGTTGACAAGATATTTATATCCAACAACCTAATACATCAGTGTGTTTTCGCTATGTTTATTATTTTTTCCTTTTTGGTGTTCACAGACATCATTTTTGAGGTCGGTCCATTTTTTTGTTAAAAAGGTTTTTATTTTTAAGTGAATAATGCAACATCAAACCGTTGCTACTGTTTTCCAACTGTGCCGACATTAAACGACGAAAAATGTACTACATCAATTTTGGTGGCTCGTTTTGAAAACGTGATTGTTCCAAATTTCATGCTCAATCAACCGATTCCCCTAGTAGGGGAAGCACCGGTGATCAGCTGTTCATAATTTACACGTAATTTACAAAAACATTTTACACAAAGTAAATTCCAGTCCGAAACACAGAAAAAATTAATAGTTCACATAAAAATTGCTCCGAATAAATAATAGGGAATTTACCTCACAATTTTTTAATTTTTTTTTTTTCGAAAGAGGGTTAATTTTGAGGGTTAACCCCCCCTCAAAATTTGATGTTTTACGTTTCAAGGTACGTAGAATACGAAAATCGAATAAAAAAAACGCTTGCATACGAGTCTGCAACGCATTGGGACATTTCATTTCTTTACCTGTTGCTTTTTACGTCACTACAGGATTTTATAACCCACCCTCCGTTGTTGTCAGAATGTGAACGAATCATTAACATAATAACATAGATATATTATGTTACAAATTGGCACAATTATTAATATTACGAGGTAGGTACCTAATTTCAATAAAATAGACGATTCCGGATTAATTATCTTCTACACTCACGATCATTAGTTTGTAAACAAAATATGAGAACAGTTATGCCCATAGCTCCGCTATTCGTATAGTCAATATGTTATGGAGAACATGAAAATGTTCGTTAAATCGAGAGCTTTCCAACGAGTGGTGAACGATTTTTGTGGGTTAAAAAGTGTAGAAAAGGAACAAACCTAACAACGGGGTCGTTGTAAGCGGAAATCATTATAAAGGCACTGTAACACAATTTCGTTACGCAATGTCGTGACAGTTTTTTGTGCTAAATGCCAGGGCAAAGACATGAAAATGTCAAAACTCAAAAATAAATGTTCTCGAGTCGACTTGTCGTGAAAGTAGTCCATGTACATCGCCACATTGCAATCTTGGGATTAATGCAAGTTGAGGAGCGACGGTGATGCGGTCGCGAGCGTGATCACCTGATAAGATATCAGAAATGGTAGTTAGTTGAAGTGGCGGTAGGTAGCGCTGAAACCCGACAATACTGTCCGAGGGCTAGACTCTCCTGAGAAGATGAAGATCTAAGGTTCGGTCATGGAAGAATATTACTTACTATTATTACTATTAAGAATACTTCTTCCATGGTTCGGTTGTCATGGTCATAAATAAACGAGGAAGATGCGGAGAGTGGGTTGACCCAGTGTTGCCAGGTTCGGTGATCTGCCAATTTTTCAGTATCAACTACCTGCCTCTTGCTAGATTACCTACGTAGGTACTGTAATCAGGAATACACTTGATTCGTGATTTACTAACCCCAAAATGGTCTACTTGGACAGTTTTTTCAAGTCTTGTATCAACTACCCACCTCTTGCTAGATTACCTACGTAGGTACTGTAATCAGGAATACACTTGATTCGTGATTTACTACCTCAAAATGGTCTACTTGGACAGTTTTTTCAAGTTTTGTATCAACTACCTACCTCTTGCTAGATTACCTACGTAGGTACTGTAACCAGGAATACACTTGATTCGTGATTTACTAACCCCAAAATGGTCTACTTGGACAGTTTTTTCAAGTCTTGTATCAACTACCCACCTCTTGCTAGATTACCTACGTAGGTACTGTAATCAGGAATACACTTGATTCGTGATTTACTACCCCCAAAATGGTCTACTTGGACAGTTTTTTCAAGTTTTGTATCAACTACCTACCTCTTGCTAGATTACCTACGTAGGTACTGTAATCAGGAATACACTTGATTCGTGATTTACTACCCCCCAAAATGGTCTACTTGGACAGTTTTTTCAAGTTTTGTATCAACTACCTGCCTCTTGCTAGATTACCTACGTAGGTACTGTAATCAGGAATACACTTGATTCGTGATTTGCTACCCCCCAAAATGGTCTACTTGGACAGTTTTTTCAAGTCTTGTATCAACTACCTGCCTCTTGCTAGATTACCTACGTAGGTACTGTAATCAGGAATACACTTGATTCGTGATTTACTACCCCCAAAATGGTCTACTTGGACAGTTCTTCCAAGTTTTGTATCAACTACGTACCTCTTGCTTGATTACCTACGTAGGTACTGTAATCAGGAATACACATGATTCGTGATTTACTACCTCAAAATGGTCTACTTGGACAGTTTTTTCAAGTTTTGTATCAACTACCTACCTCTTGCTAGATTACCTACGTAGGTACTGTAACCAGGAATACACTTGATTCGTGATTTACTAACTCCAAAATGGTCTACTTGGACAGTTTTTTCAAGTTTTGTATCAACTACGTACCTCTTGCTAGATTACCTACGTAGGTACTGTAATCAGGAATACACATGATTCGTGATTTACTACCTCAAAATGGTCTACTTGGACAGTTTTTTCAAGTTTTGTATCAACTACCTACCTCTTGCTAGATTACCTACGTAGGTACTGTAACCAGGAATACACTTGATTCGTGATTTACTAACTCCAAAATGGTCTACTTGGACAGTTTTTTCAAGTCTTGTATCAACTACCCACCTCTTGCTAGATTACCTACGTAGGTACTGTAATCAGGAATACACTTGATTCGTGATTTACTACCTCAAAATGGTCTACTTGGACAGTTTTTTTCAAGTCTTGTATCAACTACCTACCTCTTGCTAGATTACCTACGTAGGTACTGTAATCAGGAATACACTTGATTCGTGATTTACTACCTCAAAATGGTCTACTTGGACAGTTTTTTCAAGTTTGTATCAACTACGTACCTCTTGCTAGATTACCTACGTAGGTACTGTAATCAGGAATACACTTGATTCGTGATTTACTACCTCAAAATGGTCTACTTGGACAGTTTTTCAAGTTTTGTATCAACTACCTACCTCTTGCTAGATTACCTACGTAGGTACTGTAACCAGGAATACACTTGATTCGTGATTTACTAACTCCAAATGGTCTACTTGGACAGTTTTTTCAAGTCTTGTATCAACTACCCACCTCTTGCTAGATTACCTACGTAGGTACTGTAATCAGGAATACACATGATTCGTGATTTACTACCTCAAAATGGTCTACTTGGACAGTTTTTTCAAGTTTTGTATCAACTACCTACCTCTTGCTAGATTACCTACGTAGGTACTGTAACCAGGAATACACTTGATTCGTGATTTACTAACTCCAAAATGGTCTACTTGGACAGTTTTTTCAAGTTTTGTATCAACTACGTACCTCTTGCTAGATTACCTACGTAGGTACTGTAATCAGGAATACACTTGATTCGTGATTTACTACCCCCAAAATGGTCTACTTGGACAGTTTTTCCAAGTTTTGTATCAACTACGTACCTCTTGCTAGATTACCTACGTAGGTACTGTAATCAGGAATACACATGATTCGTGATTTACTACCTCAAAATGGTCTACTTGGACAGTTTTTTCAAGTTTTGTATCAACTACCTACCTCTTGCTAGATTACCTACGTAGGTACTGTAACCAGGAATACACTTGATTCGTGATTTACTAACTCCAAAATGGTCTACTTGGACAGTTTTTTCAAGTCTTGTATCAACTACCCCACCTCTTGCTAGATTACCTACGTAGGTACTGTAATCAGGAATACACTTGATTCGTGATTTACTAACTCCAAAATGGTCTACTTGGACAGTTTTTTCAAGTCTTGTATCAACTACCTACCTCTTGCTAGATTACCTACGTAGGTACTGTAATCAGGAATACACATGATTCGTGATTTACTAACTCCAAAATGGTCTACTTGGACAGTTTTTTTAAGTCTTGTATCAACTACCCACCTCTTGCTAGATTACCTACGTAGGTACTGTAATCAGGAATACACTTGATTCGTGATTTGCTACCCCCAAAATGGTCTACTTGGACAGTTTTTTCAAGTTTTGTATCAACTACCTACCTCTTGCTAGATTACCTACGTAGGTACTGCAATCAGGAATACACATGATTCGTGATTTACTAACTCCAAAATGGTCTACTTGGACAGTTTTTGCAAGTCTTGTATCAACTACCTACCTCTTGCTAGATTACCTACGTAGGTACTGCAATCAGGAATACACATGATTCGTGATTTACTAACTCCAAAATGGTCTACTTGGACAGTTTTTTTAAGTCTTGTATCAACTACCTACCTCTTGCTAGATTACCTACGTAGGTACTGTAATCAGGAATACACATGATTCGTGATTTACTAACTCCAAAATGGTCTACTTGGACAGTTTTTTCAAGTCTTGTATCAACTACCTACCTCTTGCTAGATTACCTACGTAGGTACTGCAATCAGGAATACACATGATTCGTGATTTGCTACCCCCAAAATGGTCTACTTGGACAGTTTTAACCTAACCGGAAATACCATCAGGATTCAGCGGAAGTGGAGTTCTTGACACGGCACTTATGTGCCTCGTCAGACAGCACCGGCTCACACATGATGCTGCTCAAGGAATCCCTGGTAGAGACTGGGGGAACCACACGCTCTCCAGGGTCGTGACTGGGAGCACTCAGAAGTGGCTCCCAGAAATCCACAAACTCCTGGAGAGGGGGTTGAACTTGATTTTCCCCAGGCTCTTCCAGTACCTCCGCAGCCACACGCGCCGGATGCTTCCTCCACAAACTCTGAACCCGGTGGTACTCCCGCCGTCTTGCTTGTTTGGCTGCTCTGCGACCTCCACGCAACACCACTCCAGGAGGAGGTCCCCCCTGGTGCTGCGTCACGGTCGCGTCCCCAACCCGTGGGAAGATTCTCCCTAAATAGGCTGCCACCTCATTTTCCAGGTTATCCAGCCCTTCAGCAGCCCGCCTCGCCAGATCCTGCAGGTAGGTGCTTTCATAGCCTTCAATACGACCTACCTGCCCCCCGAGCCTCAAGACTTCGGTCTTCAGATCGGCAAGAAGACCGGAGGTCCCGGGGGAGGGATACTGAATGGCAGGCTGCTGCTCCACGTCAGCAATAGGAGATGCGGGAGAAGCCCCACTGCTATTTGCCAGGATCGCTTCCTGGACAAGCTGCTTATAGTGGGGCTTCAGGCGGATGTTCTTGATGGCAATGACTGTGCGCATGGGAAAACGCTCGCTTAAATAGACATTGATATTGCGTACCCCATCGCGCACAGCCACCACCTCATCTGCCGCCATCCTGCGCAATTCCTCGGAAGCATACCTGTGCTGTACTCGTTCAATATCAATAGCAGCATTAGCAGCAACAGGATGCTTCCGTCTGACGTGGAGACCAAGGCCGGACCTGGTAGTGAAAGCTCGCTCACAATGGGCACACTGGTGGTTCAAAGAGGCAGTGGAAGAGGAAGAGGGTAGGGATGATGAGGAAGAGGAGGAAGGTGAGGATGGCCGACGCCCCTGCCTGGGGCGCCTCTGAGCGCCTCCCCTAGAACCCCGCGTGCCAATGGGCAGGCGGGGGTTATGAGGCTCGTCGTCTTCTTCGTTCATAACGGGGGGGCGCTTGTAATGAAGGGTCAGGGAACCCGTTAACAGGGGTCCCCTCCCTAGTCGCCAGAGGGTCATTCAGCCACCCCTGGAATTTCAAGAGGGGTTCACCAGGGAAACCTAATGGGACCACCTCTGTCCATCCCAGGGGGCCCGGGTTGCTCGACGGGGACGCATGACCTTGACTTGGGTAAGGATAAGAAGGGCTCCAAGGAGATAAAAACACCCTCTATTACCCTACCCCAGCAACCCTCTTGCTAGATTACCTACGTAGGTACTGCAATCAGGAATACACATGATTCGTGATTTACTAACTCCAAAATGGTCTACTTGGACAGTTTTTTCAAGTCTTGTATCAACTACCTACCTCTTGCTGGATTTCCTACGTAGGTACTGCAATCAGGAATACACATGATTCGTGATTTGCTACCCCCCAAAATGGTCTACTTGGACAGTTTTTTCAAGTTTTGTATCAACTACCTACCTCTTGCTAGATTACCTACGTAGGTACTGTAATCAGGAATACACTTGATTCGTGATTTACTACCTCAAAATGGTCTACTTGGACAGTTTTTTCAAGTTTTGTATCAACTACCTACCTCTTGCTAGATTACCTACGTAGGTACTGTAACCAGGAATACACTTGATTCGTGATTTACTAACCCCAAAATGGTCTACTTGGACAGTTTTTTTCAAGTCTTGTATCAACTACCCACCTCTTGCTAGATTACCTACGTAGGTACTGTAATCAGGAATACACTTGATTCGTGATTTACTACCCCCAAATGGTCTACTTGGACAGTTTTTTCAAGTTTTGTATCAACTACCTACCTCTTGCTAGATTACCTACGTAGGTACTGTAATCAGGAATACACTTGATTCGTGATTTACTACCCCCAAAATGGTCTACTTGGACAGTTTTTTCAAGTTTTGTATCAACTACCTGCCTCTTGCTAGATTACCTACGTAGGTACTGTAATCAGGAATACACTTGATTCGTGATTTACTACCCCCCAAAATGGTCTACTTGGACAGTTCTTCCAAGTTTTGTATCAACTACGTACCTCTTGCTTGATTACCTACGTAGGTACTGTAATCAGGAATACACATGATTCGTGATTTACTACCTCAAAATGGTCTACTTGGACAGTTTTTTCAAGTTTTGTATCAACTACCTACCTCTTGCTAGATTACCTACGTAGGTACTGTAACCAGGAATACACTTGATTCGTGATTTACTAACTCCAAAATGGTCTACTTGGACAGTTTTTTCAAGTTTTGTATCAACTACGTACCTCTTGCTAGATTACCTACGTAGGTACTGTAATCAGGAATACACATGATTCGTGATTTACTACCTCAAAATGGTCTACTTGGACAGTTTTTTCAAGTTTTGTATCAACTACCTACCTCTTGCTAGATTACCTACGTAGGTACTGTAACCAGGAATACACTTGATTCGTGATTTACTAACTCCAAAATGGTCTACTTGGACAGTTTTTTCAAGTCTTGTATCAACTACCCACCTCTTGCTAGATTACCTACGTAGGTACTGTAATCAGGAATACACTTGATTCGTGATTTACTACCTCAAAATGGTCTACTTGGACAGTTTTTTCAAGTCTTGTATCAACTACCTACCTCTTGCTAGATTACCTACGTAGGTACTGTAATCAGGAATACACTTGATTCGTGATTTACTACCTCAAAATGGTCTACTTGGACAGTTTTTTCAAGTTTTGTATCAACTACGTACCTCTTGCTAGATTACCTACGTAGGTACTGTAATCAGGAATACACTTGATTCGTGATTTACTACCTCAAAATGGTCTACTTGGACAGTTTTTTCAAGTTTTGTATCAACTACCTACCTCTTGCTAGATTACCTACGTAGGTACTGTAACCAGGAATACACTTGATTCGTGATTTACTAACTCCAAAATGGTCTACTTGGACAGTTTTTTCAAGTCTTGTATCAACTACCCACCTCTTGCTAGATTACCTACGTAGGTACTGTAATCAGGAATACACATGATTCGTGATTTACTACCTCAAAATGGTCTACTTGGACAGTTTTTTCAAGTTTTGTATCAACTACCTACCTCTTGCTAGATTACCTACGTAGGTACTGTAACCAGGAATACACTTGATTCGTGATTTACTAACTCCAAAATGGTCTACTTGGACAGTTTTTTCAAGTTTTGTATCAACTACGTACCTCTTGCTAGATTACCTACGTAGGTACTGTAATCAGGAATACACTTGATTCGTGATTTACTACCCCCAAAATGGTCTACTTGGACAGTTTTTCCAAGTTTTGTATCAACTACGTACCTCTTGCTAGATTACCTACGTAGGTACTGTAATCAGGAATACACATGATTCGTGATTTACTACCTCAAAATGGTCTACTTGGACAGTTTTTTTCAAGTTTTGTATCAACTACCTACCTCTTGCTAGATTACCTACGTAGGTACTGTAACCAGGAATACACTTGATTCGTGATTTACTAACTCCAAAATGGTCTACTTGGACAGTTTTTTCAAGTCTTGTATCAACTACCCACCTCTTGCTAGATTACCTACGTAGGTACTGTAATCAGGAATACACTTGATTCGTGATTTACTAACTCCAAAATGGTCTACTTGGACAGTTTTTTCAAGTCTTGTATCAACTACCTACCTCTTGCTAGATTACCTACGTAGGTACTGTAATCAGGAATACACATGATTCGTGATTTACTAACTCCAAAATGGTCTACTTGGACAGTTTTTTCAAGTCTTGTATCAACTACCTATACCTCTTGCTAGATTACCTACGTAGGTACTGTAATCAGGAATACACTTGATTCGTGATTTGCTACCCCCAAAATGGTCTACTTGGACAGTTTTTTCAAGTTTTGTATCAACTACCTACCTCTTGCTAGATTACCTACGTAGGTACTGCAATCAGGAATACACATGATTCGTGATTTACTAACTCCAAAATGGTCTACTTGGACAGTTTTTGCAAGTCTTGTATCAACTACCTACCTCTTGCTAGATTACCTACGTAGGTACTGCAATCAGGAATACACATGATTCGTGATTTACTAACTCCAAAATGGTCTACTTGGACAGTTTTTTTAAGTCTTGTATCAACTACCTACCTCTTGCTAGATTACCTACGTAGGTACTGTAATCAGGAATACACATGATTCGTGATTTACTAACTCCAAAATGGTCTACTTGGACAGTTTTTTCAAGTCTTGTATCAACTACCTACCTCTTGCTAGATTACCTACGTAGGTACTGCAATCAGGAATACACATGATTCGTGATTTGCTACCCCCAAAATGGTCTACTTGGACAGTTTTAACCTAACCGGAAATACCATCAGGATTCAGCGGAAGTGGAGTTCTTGACACGGCACTTATGTGCCTCGTCAGACAGCACCGGCGCACACATGATGCTGCTCAAGGAATCCCTGGTAGAGACTGGGGGAACCACACGCTCTCCAGGGTCGTGACTGGGAGCACTCAGAAGTGGCTCCCAGAAATCCACAAACTCCTGGAGAGGGGGTTGAACTTGATTTTCCCCAGGCTCTTCCAGTACCTCCGCAGCCACACGCGCCGGATGCTTCCTCCACAAACTCTGAACCCGGTGGTACTCCCGCCGTCTTGCTTGTTTGGCTGCTCTGCGACCTCCACGCAACACCACTCCAGGAGGAGGTCCCCCCTGGTGCTGCGTCACGGTCGCGTCCCCAACCCGTGGGAAGATTCTCCCTAAATAGGCTGCCACCTCATTTTCCAGGTTATCCAGCCCTTCAGCAGCCCGCCTCGCCAGATCCTGCAGGTAGGTGCTTTCATAGCCTTCAATACGACCTACCTGCCCCCCGAGCCTCAAGACTTCGGTCTTCAGATCGGCAAGAAGACCGGAGGTCCCGGGGGAGGGATACTGAATGGCAGGCTGCTGCTCCACGTCAGCAATAGGAGATGCGGGAGAAGCCCCACTGCTATTTGCCAGGATCGCTTCCTGGACAAGCTGCTTATAGTGGGGCTTCAGGCGGATGTTCTTGATGGCAATGACTGTGCGCATGGGAAAACGCTCGCTTAAATAGACATTGATATTGCGTACCCCATCGCGCACAGCCACCACCTCATCTGCCGCCATCCTGCGCAATTCCTCGGAAGCATACCTGTGCTGTACTCGTTCAATATCAATAGCAGCATTAGCAGCAACAGGATGCTTCCGTCTGACGTGGAGACCAAGGCCGGACCTGGTAGTGAAAGCTCGCTCACAATGGGCACACTGGTGGTTCAAAGAGGCAGTGGAAGAGGAAGAGGGTAGGGATGATGAGGAAGAGGAGGAAGGTGAGGATGGCCGACGCCCCTGCCTGGGGCGCCTCTGAGCGCCTCCCCTAGAACCCCGCGTGCCAATGGGCAGGCGGGGGTTATGAGGCTCGTCGTCTTCTTCGTTCATAACGGGGGGGCGCTTGTAATGAAGGGTCAGGGAACCCGTTAACAGGGGTCCCCTCCCTAGTCGCCAGAGGGTCATTCAGCCACCCCTGGAATTTCAAGAGGGGTTCACCAGGGAAACCTAATGGGACCACCTCTGTCCATCCCAGGGGGCCCGGGTTGCTCGACGGGGACGCATGACCTTGACTTGGGTAAGGATAAGAAGGGCTCCAAGGAGATAAAAACACCCTCTATTACCCTACCCCAGCAACCCTCTTGCTAGATTACCTACGTAGGTACTGCAATCAGGAATACACATGATTCGTGATTTACTAACTCCAAAATGGTCTACTTGGACAGTTTTTTCAAGTCTTGTATCAACTACCTACCTCTTGCTGGATTTCCTACGTAGGTACTGCAATCAGGAATACACATGATTCGTGATTTGCTACCCCCAAAATGGTCTACTTGGACAGTTTTTTCAAGTTTTGTATCAACTACCTACCTCTTGCTAGATTACCTACGTAGGTACTGTAATCAGGAATACACATGATTCGTGATTTACTAACTCCAAAATGGTCTACTTGGACAGTTTTTTCAAGTCTTGTATCAACTACCTACCTCTTGCTAGATTACCTACGTAGGTACTGCAATCAGGAATACACATGATTCGTGATTTGCTACCCCCAAAATGGTCTACTTGGACAGTTTTTTCAAGTCTTGTATCAACTACCTACCTCTTGCTAGATTACCTACGTAGGTACTGCAATCAGGAATACACTTGATTCGTGATTTGCTACCCCCAAAATGGTCTACTTGGACAGTTTTTTCAAGTCTTGTATCAACTACCTACCTCTTGCTAGATTACCTACGTAGGTACTGTAATCAGGAATACACATGATTCGTGATTTACTAACTCCAAAATGGTCTACTTGGACAGTTTTTTCAAGTCTTGTATCAACTACCTACCTCTTGCTAGATTACCTACGTAGGTACTGCAATCAGGAATACACATGATTCGTGATTTACTAACTCCAAAAATGGTCTACTTGGACAGTTTTTTCAAGTCTTGTATCAACTACCTACCTCTTGCTAGATTACCTACGTAGGTACTGTAATCAGGAATACACATGATTCGTGATTTACTAACTCCAAAATGGTCTACTTGGACAGTTTTTTCAAGTCTTGTATCAACTACCTATACCTCTTGCTAGATTACCTACGTAGGTACTGCAATCAGGAATACACATGATTCGTGATTTGCTACCCCCAAATGGTCTACTTGGACAGTTTTTTCAAGTTTTGTATCAACTACCTACCTCTTGCTAGATTACCTATGTAGGTACTGTAATCAGGAATACACTTGATTCGTGATTTGCTACCCCCAAAATGGTCTACTTGGACAGTTTTTTCAAGTTTTGTATCAACTACCTACCTCTTGCTAGATTACCTACGTAGGTACTGTAATCAGGAATACACTTGATTCGTGATTTGCTACCCCCAAAATGGTCTACTTGGACAGTTTTTTCAAGTCTTGTATCAACTACCTACCTCTTGCTAGATTACCTACGTAGGTACTGTAATCAGGAATAATTGATTCGTGATTTACTAACTCCAAAATGGTCTACTTGGACAGTTTTTTCAAGTCTTGTATCAACTATATTTTTATTATTATTATTAACTCCCCTCAAAGACAAAATGTCTTTTTTGACGGAGGGGGCACGCCATAAAATAAAAATAAATAATAAATAATTAAATAATGGGGAGGACGCCCAGGACTCACCCGACGCCGGCCCTAGGGATGAAGGAAGATGAGGAAGGTGGGGGTGGGAGAGACGGATGAAGGGAAGTGCCTCTATTCAACGACCACCAGTTCAAATATGAGCCGAGCAGGACACGGGTGGTGATACCACGGAGTACGCCTACTGAGATGCCCAACTCACGCAACTCCGTGGCACTTTTCCCGCACCACACCCCGCGCCACGATAAGGTAGCAGCCATCACCCTGATGTTGTTGGTTGCCACTCCTTTTAGCTCCGACACCGCTTGCCGTAAATCATTTCTATCATACTTTCTTATCTTAGCCCGCCAAGTCTGCTCCATGTCCAAGCTGCCATTGACAACTTGGACATCCAGGATAATGCAAGACTGGTCGGGCTTGACGGCAACGATGTCGGGCTTCTTACCCTGGTCACTTGGCATGTGATACAATCTCTCCCTCTCAACATCCCAGCCGCTAGATGACAAAGCACCTGCTATCTGCTTGGCGACCGCATCATGACGTAAAATGCGGCCCCCATGAGTCCGAGGACATTGCTGCACTACATGATACAGATGTTCATTTCCACTCCGACAGGCGCGGCAAAGGGGTAGAGTTGTCCCACGACTACCCCTCGAACACCGTACCGCAGTTGGCAGAGTTGCCATGCGGACGGCGTGGAAGTGTCGGTAGTCGCGGGCCCCAATGCCCTCCGAAGCCCAATCTACCCATTGGGAAGAGACAGGGCTTTCGGAGCACTGTCGGAGTTCTTTACCATCTACTGACTCATGCAGCGCAGCAGCGAACTCAGCAGACGAACTGGGTTTTGGAGCAGATGGTGTTGCTCGGTCGCACCATGCTAACTGCTGCCTGACAAAATCAAGATCAGCAGCCGCACGGGCGACCTCCCAGCTCGACCCTTGAAGGGCTAGCAGGCGCTGGCGGCGCAATGAAGGGATACATGCTGAGAGAGACACAATGCCAAGCCCACCGGATTTGACCGGTGCGTGAACATAGGCACTTGGGACACCAGGTGGGAACCTCAGCCAAGAGCGCACAGCAGAGCGAACTTGTCGATCTAACTCTTGCAGCCTCCCCGCCGTAAGCCTGCCAAAGACTAACCCATAGGTCAGCTTTGGCAGTAAGTACGTGCGGAGGAGGCGCAGCTTCTGCTGTGGCTTCAATGGAGCCTTGGTAACGCGAGCTAGCGCTCTACCAAGGTCCACACGGCTGGCACTAATGGTGGCCACCCCCATGAAGTCGACTCCAAGGTACCGCCAAACCTCCAACACGGATCGAGATGGGATGGGGGATTGTCCTATCACAAAACCCCCATCCACAACTTTCACCTTATGTTGGCGACCCGACGGGACCAAGGAGACCGACCCACACTTATCAGGGTTAACCACAAGTCCACACCTGGCTAGCTGCCTAGCAAATGCATTGAGGGCGATCTGCAAGCCTTCACGGGTTTCTGCGAGTAGGATAACGTCATCGGCAAAAGCCAATGCTCCTACTCGCACCCCAGGGGCGAGATCAAACCCTACTTCTGTCGGCAGCTTACCCAAGGCCGTGTCCACGACCAGGTTGAAGAGGAGTGGTGATAGGGGATCCCCCTGGCGTACCCCACGCCCGATCCGTACATCCCCTGACACCTCACCTCCTGCCTCCAGGACCGTCACGCCTTCCTGGTACAGACAGGCCACATACTCGATTAACCGAGATGGGGCCCCGACACCACGAAGGCAATCGGTCAGGGCAAGGTGACTGACTGTATCAAAGGCCTTAGCAACGTCCAGAGCAGCCAGATGGAGTTGGCGGCGCTTCATACGGGCCAGCGAGATGACAGTTTGGAGAACTGTAAGGTTCTCCGCCGTGCCATCTGCTGGCCGAAACGCTCTCTGGACGTCACCAATGATACCAGCCACCTGGAGGCGAGATGCCAGTACTTTCTGGAAGTGACGGAAGACTACCGAGGACACAGAGATCGGTCGATAGCCTCCAGGCCCACTTCCCCCTTTCTTTGGGATGAACACCGTTCGGGCTCGAGTTAATGCTTTCGGGGGTCTTCCCGCAAGGAGGAGTAGGTTGAGGACGAGCAGCTTAATCGTCTTAGGTGCTTTATTCCAGCGACGGGCGGAAATACCATCAGGTTTTTTCAAGTTTTGTATCAACTACCCACCTCTTGCAAGATTACCTACGTAGGTACTGTAATCAGGAATACACTTGATTCGTGATTTACTACCTCAAAATGGTCTACTTGGACAGTTTTTTCAAGTTTTGTATCAACAACCTACCTCTTGCTAGATTACCTACGTAGGTACTGTAATCAGGAATACACTTGATTCGTGATTTACTACCTCAAAATGGTCTACTTGGACAGTTTTTTCAAGTTTTGTATCAACTACCTACCTCTTGCTAGATTACCTACGTAGGTACTGTAACCAGGAATACACTTGATTCGTGATTTACTAACCCCAAAATGGTCTATTTGGACAGTTTTTTCAAGTCTTGTATCAACTACCCACCTCTTGCTAGATTACCTACGTAGGTACTGTAATCAGGAATACACTTGATTCGTGATTTACTACCTCAAATAGGTCTACTTGGTCAGTTTTTTCAAGTCTTGTATCAACTACCTACCTCTTGCTAGATTACCTACGTAGGTACTGTAACCAGGAATACACTTGATTCGTGATTTACTAACCCCAAAATGGTCTACTTGGACAGTTTTTTCAAGTCTTGTTTCAACTACCCACCTCTTGCTAGATTACCTACGTAGGTACTGTAATCAGGAATACACTTGATTCGTGATTTACTACCCCCAAAATGGTCTACTTGGACAGTTTTGCAAGTTTTGTATCAACTACCTACCTCTTGCTAGATTACCTACGTAGGTACTGTAATCAGGAATACACTTGATTCGTGATTTACTACCCCCAAAATGGTCTACTTGGACAGTTTTTTCAAGTTTTGTATCAACTACCTGCTTCTTGCTAGATTACCTACGTAGGTACTGTAATCAGGAATACACTTGATTCGTGATTTACTACCCCCAAAATGGTCTACTTGGACAGTTCTTCCAAGTTTTGTATCAACTACGTACCTCTTGCTTGATTACCTACGTAGGTACTGTAATCAGGAATACACTTGATTCGTGATTTACTACCCCCAAAATGGTCTACTTGGGCAGTTTTTTCAAGTCTTGTATCAACTACCCACCTCTTGCTAGATTACCTACCTAGGTACTGTAACCAGGAATAGAACCTACACTTGATTCGTGATTTACTAACTCCAAAATGGTCTACTTGGACAGTTTTTTCAAGTTTTTTATCAACTACCTACCTATTGCAAGATTACCTACGTAGGTGTTATGTGGTTTAACATGGGTTAACACACACATGGGTTAACAGGAAAACTAAATTATTGTGCAGAAATTAATATATTTTACAAAGCCAAAGACGTCCAACTGTTGTACATACAAAACAAGATAAGAACCTCCGACATGGTTGCCAACATAATAATAAAGTTAAATTTGCCAGTATGAAATTCACAACATCTTCCCCCTACCAAATGAAATTCTGAATTTTAACACTGCAGATAAAGCTTAACTGATAGATTGAATGATTTAAGTATATATATGAACAATATTTTACATAGGCACATCCAATAAAAATAATTATTAATAAGTCAGTTAAATCCCGGTGTAAAACAATATAAACGCATATTATATATGTACGAATTGATACACAAAGTAGGTACACATAAATTATCTAAATTCAGTCTCATAATCATGGTATTTCTGTGGCTTTTTGATACTTATGCCAGACTTAGTTATATAGGGCCCATCCCCAGAAGACTGATGGCTTTCCCAATCCCTAGACTCCCCAACCTGACTGCCAGGAACAGAAGCACTACCATTGTGTTTAATTTGATGGTTTAAGTCATCCGGGACTGGCAACGCCGGAGAAACCTCCCTCTGGTTCACCAGTGGAGGCTGCTCAGTCGAGTCAAGCCGAGGGAAATAGTCTTCCCTCACAGCCCTAGGAGCCACATAAATCTCATTTCGCGTATAACGTCTGCCCTCAGAAGACTCCACCACAAAGGAGCGGGGCGTATCGCCAATTGCCACAATGGTGGCTGGTGCCCAAACAGAGTCAGGGAATTTTTGGAATACCACTTTGTCTCCCACCTTAAATTGATCTCTTTCCTTTGCAGAGCGGTCATGATAAGAGGTACTAATGGCTCGAGAAGCAATAAGCTTCTTTCTGTCATCCAAGATGGTAATTTTAGGCTTTAAGAAACTTGGGGCACAAGGAATGTTGGTACGCAGATTTCGGCCCATGAGCCCAGCTGCAGGAGAGCCTACATTGCCCCTCGGGGTGGCTCGTAGATTGAGCAAGCCCAGCATAGGATCCTCACCAGCTTCCAAAGATTTCATGAAAATTTTTTTTATTTTCTTAACTGCACTTTCAGCAAGTCCATTAGATTTCGGATAATGGGGGGGACGACATCACATGCAGAAAGCACCATTCCTCAGAAAAGTCACGAAAAAGCTGAGAGTCAAAGCACAAGGCACCATCAGTAAATAAAACCAATGGAATGCCATGTCGCGCAAACACTGATTTTATTTTTTGAATTATTGTAGAACTCCGCAAATTAGGTAAACTCATCACTTCAATGAAGTTAGTTAGTGCATCCACTAAAACTATGTAGTGATTTGTCAAACGACTGTTTGTCAAACGACTGTTTGTCATGCGACTTTCGGTCAAACGACACGTTGTCAATACGACGTTTAGTCAAACGACGTTTAGTCAAACGACTTTCGTCAAAACGACATCTGTCAAACGACTGTTTGCCGCAGGACTGTTTGTCATACGACGTTCGGTCAAACGACACTTTGTCAACACGACGTTTAGTCAAACGACTTTTAGTCAAACGACTTTTAGTCAAACGACTTTCGTCAACTTGTAAACTCAACTTTGTCCTAAGCTAGTGCTCAGCCTGAAGAGGCTAGGTTTGCACACGCTTAGCTGAAGAGATCCGAAAGATCGAAACAAAGCACCAAACAAAACGATCGCCACTGAAACAAGCGTTCCAACGCTACTTCGCGTTGCTGATGAGTCACCGTATGACGAAAACGATAGACCAAAGTCCCATCTACACTGAAACAAAACTGACTGCCCCTTCTGCATTAAAAATGCGTTTGGTTCAGTCAAAACGTTTCAAATTCCCACTTTCAGTGGCGATCGTTTTGTTTGGTGCTTTGTTTCGATCTTTCGGATCTCTTCAGCTAAGCGTGTGCAAACCTAGCCTTTTCAGGCTGAGCACTAGCTTAGGACAAAGTTGAGTTTACAAGTTTGACGAAAGTCGTTTGACTAAAAGTCGTTTGACTAAACGTCGTGTTGACAAAGTGTCGTTTGACCGAACGTCGTATGACAAACAGTCCTGCGGCAAACAGTCGTTTGACAGATGTCGTTTTGACGAAAGTCGTTTGACTAAACGTCGTTTGACTAAACGTCGTATTGACAACGTGTCGTTTGACCGAAAGTCGCATGACAAACAGTCGTTTGACAAACAGTCGTTTGACAAATGTCTTAAACTCTTCGGAAACAAGCTTTTAGCTTACAACAAGCAGTTTGCTAAACAAGCTTTTAGCTTAAAACAGCACTATGTAGTGAGTTTGGTTCCACTCAAGCACATCACAAGCCACCTCCGACCAAGGATTGAGTGGAAGTTCCTTGCTAAGGAGGAGCGTTTTTGATTTGTTGTCTTGAAACCTCTGACAAGCAGAGCAAGACTTGATAAACTTCTTGACATCCTGATTGATGCCCAACCAGAAGACTGTATCTTCTGCTCTACAAGTTGTTCTGTTGATGCCCAAATGACCGGCATGCAACAACTTGAGAATGACCAAATGAAGAGAACTCGGAACAATAATCCTATCACCCTTAAGAACAAGCCCATCACAAACAGAAAGCTCGTCTCGAAACTCATAAAATGGTTTACAAATGTCAACCACTTCCTTATAACTTGGCCATCCTTCCTGAATATAGATCTGAAGACGAGTCAGCACCAAGTCCTCTGAAGTAGCAGCCACCAGCCTCTCCCTCTGTTTACTGACAAGGGATTCACACATCAAGCTTGCAGCAAATATCTCGTTATCATCTTCTAGTTCAGCAACAGTATCACAACTTGAAGCTGTGAAAAACCTTGAGAGAGCGTCCGCAATGTACATGTACTTGCCTGGAGTATGTACCAGATAAAACGAGTAATGCTGTATGTGCAAAATTGTATTTTGGAGACACGGAGGTATTTTATGCAATGGCTTGTCCATAAGCCCCAAGAGAGGCTTGTGGTCAGTCTCAACCCTAACATTATCACGTCCTAAGAGAAAATGTCTAAATTTGGACAGTCCAAAGGAAACCGCTAGCAACTCTTTCCGAATTTGAGGGTATCGTTGCTGAGTTTCAGTTAGGGCTCTAGAAGCAAATGCTACAGGGCGGCCATCTTGAATGAGCACTGCCCCCAAACCACTTGGACTAGCGTCGACACTGAGAGTCAAATTCTTGGCAGGGTCAAAAAATGCTAGTACAGGAGCAGTTGTCACTGCTTGTTTCAAATCCTCCAAGGCTTTGTCATGGGCTTTCGTCCAAATAAAACAATGAGGAATTTCACCATGTCGGAATTTCCTATTTTTGACCCCAAAATCGGATTCAGCACCTCTAAAAACCCCCTAAGGCAACCTTTCAGCCCGAACTTCCTAATTTACGAATAAACAAAACAGTGTAGATAAAATAAAAACCTTTTTAACAAAAAAATGGACCGACCTCAAAAATGATGTCCGTAAACACCAAAAAGGGAAAAATAATAATCTTAGGGAATTCAGTTGGGAAGGTGGGTAGGTAGGTACGGATTGAAGTCGCCGCTGTGCCCATCTGTAGACACAACCATAGGCAAGTAGATTCCACTTCCATCTGGTTAGTATTACGACATGCGTCGATAGTGCAATACAAAACAGGAACGAGAGTGGGTATCATTGAGGTAATAATTGTGTTCCAAAACTATTAGGTAGTAGGTCACTGCTGTCGTATGAAGGAGGATGAGAGAGTGACGATGTGTGTGAATCCCCGTAAAAAATGTTTGGATTCCAACATACCATCTTTTGATTAGATGATATCTAATTATACCTAATCTATTGATCTAATCTATCTTTGATTAGATAATATCTATATAATCTAATATTGCAAGTATTGTATGATGCATGTAGAGACAATGTAGATGCATGTAGATGTCTAGATCATGATGAGGGTTTGAGATATGAGTATGGGTACATACTCAGATGACCGGTTAGTACTACAACATGCATCGAAAGTCCAATACAAAACCGGAGTAAGGGTAGGTAAGTAAGTAAGTTAACAACCTTCTCATGTTGAATCTTTAACCAACTGCCTTTCTTGGTGTTGTGGACGTCTTCAGCTGTTATCACAGGGAATATTCTTACTAAGATCCATTTACACTTATTGTCACACTCTCATCCTCCTTCATACGACAGCAGTGACCTACCACCTAATAGTTTTGGAACACAATTATTACCTCAATGATACCCACTCTCGTTAATGTTTTGTATTGCACTATCGACGCATGTCGTAATACTAACCAGATGGAAGTGGAATCTACTTGCCTATGGTTGTGTCTACAGATGGGCACAGCGGCGACTTCAATCCGTACCTACCTACCCACCTTCCCAACTGAATTCCCTAAGATTATTATTTTTCCCTTTTTGTTGTTTACGGACATCATTTTTGAGGTCGGTCCATTTTTTTGTTAAAAAGGTTTTTATTTTATTATTTTTTCATTTCATTTTTTTTTTTTTTCAATTTTTAGTGGTCCTCAATATAAATTTGAAATTAATTTACCTGCAGTTTATCGATCAGTATTCTTAATGTAGATCTATTTCCATACTGTGAATCATTTCAGTAAGGTGAACCAGAAGCCATAGGGTGGACCACATTCTGTAATCCGGATCAGTTTCCATATGTATAGATGAGTTTCCGTTTTAGGATAAGTTTCAGGAGGTATTTGGTGCACTTTCCTACTTAGCAATCTACTCTCTTATCCCCTAACTGTTCGACTTACTTCATATTTGGTAGGTACTTAGGTACAACACAATTCAATAACTCAACAATCAGATGACTGACGAGGGAGCTATGTGCTACATCCACTTGGTAGAAAACCCTCTTATCACCTTACTGTACTATATACTTCATATTTGGTACGGAAATATTCATTTCTGACGATCTCCTATACAGTTACCCCGCCCAACTATTTATGAATGACGAGGAAGCTATGTGCTTACACCCACTTGGTAGAATACCCACTCACCAACAAGTTGTACTATATACCTCATATTTGGTACAGCACCATGCAGTTCTGACGATATTCTATACCATTACCTACCCAACTATATTATAGATGACGAGGAAGCTATGTGCTACACCCACTTGGTAGAATACCCCCACTCATGAGCTAGTTGTACTATATATACCTCATATTAGGTAGGGCACTATTCAGTTCCGACAATCTCCTATACCATAACCTACCCAACTATATTATGGATGACGAGGATGCTATGTGCTACACCCACTTGGTGGAATACCCCCACTCATGACCTAGTTGTACTATATATACTTCATATTAGGTAGGGCACTATGCAGTTCTGATTATCTCCTATACTATTACCTTCCCATTCATATTATTAGTAATGAGGGAGCTATGTGCTACACCCACTTGGTAGAATACCCCCACTCATGACCTTGTTGTACTATACTATACCTCATATTTGGTATGGCACTATTCAGTTCCGACGATCTCCTATACCATTACGTACCCAACTATATTATGGATGACGAGGAAGCTATGTGCTACACCCACTTGGTAGAATACCCACTCGTCACCTAACTGGACTATAGCTCTCTGTATCTAACTAAACTATATATTAGGTAGGGCACTATGCAGTTCTGACGATCTCCTTTACTATTACCTACCCAATCATGTCATTAGTGATGAGGGAACTATGTGCAACACCCACTTGGTAGAATACCTAACTAACAGTACTACAATTATCCCTCATACGTATATGATAGGAAAACTCACTTATTCGAGCATTCATAAACATGTTTGATATGGCTCATGCAGGTTCTGAGCGAAAAACCCACTATAATTTCCCACTTTCTCATCCCCCGCAGCACCTTTTAGTTATCGGAACCCCCCTCATATAGCATATCATTTTGAAGCTTACAATCAGACCTTCAATTTGACTATACACAAATAGTCCGTCATCGGCTCAGTCGGAAGTCACGGGGGAAGAAGAGTGAATGCGGACCAACATTCCCGAAAACGGGAACCACGTTTTTCAACTTCTTTCACAAATTTTCGATACTTCTAACAAAGCAAAATGAAATCTGTTTGAAATGGGACCACCACGGATACTGGTAGAACAAATTTCAAAAAGAACCAGACAGATTGGTACCAGAATAAAGAAATGCAAGGTGTTCAGACATACAAAAAAAAAAAAATAAAAAAAAAATAAAAAAATCGTCGTCCCACGACACACCGAATTGAGTACCTCCTTTTTCGCGCGCCTTCGGCGCTTTGAAGTCGGTCAAAAATACGAATGTTTAAAAAAACCGGGAAAATGACGTCATGCTGGAATAGTTCATTTATGGCCGCTTGAAGCACTGAGATCGAGAAATCTATAGTCCCCAGATGCAAAATTTCTTGAAACAGTAAAGTTCGAAATCGAAAAACTGAAGAAAAAAATAGAAAAAGCGAGATGGGGAAAATTAGGTTTCCTCTGTTTTTGTTTGCTAACTTTTCTCTTAGAAAACACGATTTCGTCGTCCCAATGGGCAACACTGGGAGGAGACGGCGATCCGAACAGCCCAATCAGCGAGCGTTCCCGCTGCACGTCTGTTTTCCCGGTTAGTTTTGAAATTAAAAATTTTGATTGTCTCCCAAAAGTAACAGGAGACTTATTTTCCGAAATCAGCCCGATTTTCATCTATCCCACACCATTAACTATTCAGGAAAAATACAAACAGAAATCGGTGAAATTCCTCATTACCATCCTTCAGCAAGTCTCGGAGACAAGCAGTCTTTTCTGAATAATGAGGAATAAATTTAGCCAAGTAATTGAATAAACCTAGCACACTTTGTAATGATTGCTTGCTAGTAGGGCGCTTCAACTCCGTAACAGCCTTAATTTTATCAGAAGACACTGAAACACCCTCAGCTGAAAACGTGTGTCCCAAAAATTCGACCCTGCTGGAAAAAAATACACACTTCCCAGGATTGAATTTTATGCCTTTGTTCTGAGCCCTTTGGAGCACCGAAAGCAAGAGCTTTTCCATTTCTCCAGGATCATCAGCCCATAACAAAATATCATCCTGGTAAGTGGCAACATTCGAAAAGTCAGCAAATGTACCAGAAATTTCAGCATGGAATATTTCAGATGAACAATTTAACCCAAAGGGTAATCGCAAGAACGAATAACGCCCCCATGGCGTCTGGAATGTGCATAGCTCGCTGCTTCGCTTGTCTAGTGGAAGCATCCAGAAGCCAGACTGAGCATCCAACTTACAAAATACCCGAGCATTTCCCACTCTGGCAGCTATTTCTTCAAGTGTTGGAAATGGAAAATGAGGACGTTTGATGAATTTATTCAAATTTCTGGGATCAATACACACACGAAGCGAACCATCTTTTTTTGCAACAACAACCATTTGATTCACCCATTCGGTAGGATTGACGGTTTTGCAAATTATTCCTTCCCTTTCCATCCTACTTAACTCAGTTCTAACCTTCCCCATCAGAGCCTGTGGTAGCCGTCTGGCAGGACAAATGACAGGCTTAGCATCTGGCCGCAAATGAATTTTCACTGGGTTGGAAAAACACCCAACATTTCCATCAAATAAATTATGATACTTTCTGGGAAAAGATAGATTTGATTCAAAATTCACAGTATTAACAACTCTAGCAACAAGACCTAAGTGTTCAGACGTTTTGAGACCAAGCAAATTTGGACAATCACCATTCACAACCATAAAGTTAATATTAAAATGTTTACCTTTATACGTACAGGACAAATCACAGCGACCTAGAACATCCACTTTGTTGTTGGTGAACGACCGGAGAACTGATGTGGTTTTCTGTAAAACCGACGTCTTCAAACCCAAATTCTTGAATTGAGGTAGTCCCAGAATGTTGCAGGCCGCGCCAGTGTCGATTTTCAGAACCACTTTCCGTCCATTAATTTCCAACTCAACGTTATACCAATCCACTATCCCAGATGAGCGCTTCAAAGTGCTCACCACAACAGAGTCACAAACGAATTCAGGATCACTAACGTCTTCGTCAGATGTAGCTCGACTCACGCCATGTATCTCCTTCGGGCTTCTCTTCTTACAGACAGCTGAACCCCTGAAATGGTTAGCCCCTTTACAAGCATTACATTCCTTGCCAAAAGCTGGGCATCGACCATAATCGTGGTCATAGGTACAAAATCTGCAATTCTTAACACTTTTGGGGCGAGTTTGGGAAGGAACTGTACTAGAGGACGCGGAACTGCGCAACTTTGAGCTTTGAACAACATCAATGTGAGACGATTCAGCTTTGATTTCGATATCAGGGGCCTTTATTTGAATCATGCGCTCCGAAACAGCAGCTCGCGCCCGGCAAATGTCCAGAGCAGTACCTTTAGTCAAATCAGCTGTATTCAAAAGCTTTTCTTGAAGTTTCGTATCAGAAATGCCAGTAACAAAAATATCCCGAATCAACTCGTCCCTCAACGTACCAAACTCACAGGACCCACTCAAATTCTGTAAAATAATCATGTATTGTTCATATGACTCACCAGCTTTCTGCTTTCTCGAAAAAAATACGAACCGTTCGTATGTCACATTGGTTTTAGGAAGGAAGTGATCATCAAATTTCTTCAATACAGTCGGGAGAACCTTCTTTTCATCGTCAGACAGACCAAAAGACTCAAATATGTCTTGAAGTTCATCGCCCCCAGAATGCAACAGAATAGCAATTTTACTTGGTTCCGGGGCACTAGAATGATAAGCAGCTACAAAAGTTTCAAAGCTCCTTTTATATTTTCTCCAATTCGTAGCCGTATCACCCGTGGTAACTCTGGCGTTCAATGTAGGAAAGGTTGCCATCTCTCCATGCAAAAGTCACAAAACAAGTCCAAGATAAAAACACAAATCACTTCTTTACGACCGAAACTGGTTTGTCATACCGCTGTCACCATGTTATGTGGTTTAACATGGGTTAAACAGGAAAACTAAATTATTGTGCAGAAATTAATGTATTTTACAAAGCAAAAGACGTCCAACTGTTGTACATACAAAACAAGATAAGAACCTCCGACATGGTTGCCAACATAATAATAAAGTTAAATTTGCCAGTATGAAATTCACAACAGTAGGTACTGTAATCAGGAATACACTTGATTCGTGATTTACTACCCCCAAAATGGTCTACTTGGACAGTTTTTTCAAGTTTTGTATCAACTACCTGCCTCTTGCTACATTACCTACGTAGGTACTGTAATCAGGAATACACTTGATTCGTAATTTACTACCCCCAAAAAGTCTACTTGGACAGTTTTTTTTTCCACTCTTGTATCAACTATCTAACCCCAGCAAGATTACTTATATAGGTACCGTAATCATGAGTACCCTTGATTGGTAATGTATGACTCAAAAGAATCTAGGTACTTCATGAGTTTTTTTGCACTTTAGGATCAAATAACTACCATCCGAAAATATTAAAATAAATTTGTTGATCGTGAAGTGGTCAGTTTTGAGTAGGGAGTGTTTCTACATTCAAATTTCCGCGCCGAATAATTTGGTGTCCTCAAAATTCATTGAACAACAGATTGCCTCAAAAATCAAGTTGAGGCAACACAGCTTAACTCCAACCTGATAACAACATGACCTGTCTCATCAGCTATTTCTGTGTAATACTCATGCTCTCTTGCGTCTCGCCGTCAAATGATGAGCTGACGTTTCTGCAGTCTATCGGCATTTGTGAAAAGTAGCTTTTAGGTATCTTTTTTCTACCGCTCATTTCAAAATATGACAGTTCTAATTCCCTGATTTATTTGAGGAGAAGAAAGCTGTTTTTGAATTTTTGTATTCTGGAGTGACGAATCAAGCAAAATGCGTTATTGTAGAGGAGAATACCGTCCGAAGAACTTTTTACGAACGTATTGTTAACAAAATGTTGCCCTAAACGGCCGTTATCTGTTCGATTTACACAAATTTCAAACCCTCACGAGTCCATGATACGAGTGGAAAAACCTGCCAAGTGGGAGTTGCATAACATAGCTTCCTCGTTTTCATACCCCGATAGCATAAATTTTCTGATGCATAGTAGTTATGGAAACAGTTTGCGAGTAGTCCCGAAACATCAATCTCTATGTACCTTCCACTACCTTCATAGAGGGCATATTATCTTCCTTCGACATCGGATGAGAAATGTACAAATAATGGCTGCCACAAGGAAATTCACGTTTGCGCATGGACAGTGGCTACTAGGTCCTACTGGTCCTGGGGCGATGCTTTTCATAGGGGATTGTCTACACGCCAATGTGAACAATACCTACTAACTTGTTTCCGTTTCCTACTATGTGACGGACAGACTCGGAACCAAAATTGTTCAGAAATACCTAAAACGTAAAACGCGCATGAAAATTCTAATTTTGGAGAATATTTTTTTCAACATTGAAAAGTGAAAACAAAGCTTCCGCTGCCTTGGTAAACTCGGAGGCAAAATTGAATCCCCCCCTCCCCATTCAAAATGTAGAGTACATATTGCTCTCATTCATTGAAAATCGATTTTATTTATTTATTATAGGTACAGAGTGTATCGGAAAATGTAGTTATAACTGATTAGTAACAATAACATGTATAGTTAACTCAAGGTAAATCCCGAATTTTGGTTTATTATTTCAATAATAAGCCTTTGGAATTGAGCAAGAAAAAATAAATGTTACCCCCCCCCCCCCCCCGCCCACAAATTTTATGTTTAACATTACAAGGTACGTAGAATCCGAAAGTCGAAAATAATAAATTGTCCGCCGTATGCGGCACTTTTCTTGGCAACACTGGACCAATTTGGTTCAAATTTGGTATATGTGTTCCATTTGGGGTCTAGTTGTGCCGCAAAGCTTTTGGTTGATGTCATTCACTTTTAAGGGGTGAAAATTGAGGGTTGAAATTTTCAAGAGTGCCCTAGCTCGACAACTCGAAATAAAGGTATCGCTTTTTCACAAATTTCAAATAGTGTTGAATTCTTAAAAATTTTTGAGACCACCCGGAGCTCTGCAGGACAAACCGTTCGCTTCCTACGAGTACTAAAGAGTTTTCCTTCTATAAAACAAAATCACGAGTGTGAATCACAGAAGAGGTCTAATCTCCGTTCAAATTTTATTTGACCAAAATGCGATCGCTGTTCATTTCTTTGATTTGTATTCAGTTTGACTTTCTGAGCAACCAGTAATCAAATTCCCATATAAAGCTCCCTATTTTTCGAATCGAGTGTGAAGCGTTTAGTCCTTTCTTATAAACTTGATTGTGGAGGTGCGAAGGCAGTATGGTGTGGTAGGTAGTACCTACCAATAGTTGGTAGGTAAAAAAAAGTTAGTAGGTAAAAAAAAATAGGTAAACAAAGTTGATAGGTAAAAAAAAAAAAAAACGCTTCACATCATTGCCCCAAGGTTTATTATTTTCTGTATAGATCACCCTTCTGTATAGATCCCTCCCCACCAACCGTAGGTACCTACTACCTACTAGGCCATTTTTGAAAATTTCAACCCCAACCACCAACCAAATGGAAATGAAGGGTATATATATATATATATAAAACAAACTTGTATTATTCTAGGTCAATTCCATGGGTTTGATACTCTAAATAATAAATCGAAACCGAAATAACCTGAAGTAAAACCACTCACCTCTTTTCCAACAGAAATTGTTGAAATTCTCTGTTTTGAACGTGTTCATAGTGACTGAACACCTTCCAAAGTTTCGTCAATACTTCAATTGCAACCCTTTGAAGGGCAATGTTGGGTAAATTAGCTAATTTTAATTACACCTATTTTTGGTTTACTATTTTCAATAATGAACCTTTGAAATCGACCAAGAAAAAAAATTTAACCCCCCCTCCCACAAAAAAAATGGTTGGTTTACGTTTCAAGGTACGTAGAATCCGAAAATCGAAGAAAGAATTTTCCGTCCGTCCGCCGTACGCGGCTTTTCTTAGCAACACTGGACCTATTTGGTTCAAATTTGGTATATGGGCTCCATTTGGGGTGCAGTTGTGCCGCGAAGCTTTTGGTTGATTTCAGTCACTTCAAGGGGTGAAAATTAAGGGTTGAAATTTTCTAGAGTGCCCTAAATCGAAAACTCTCGAAATAAAGGTATTTGTTTTTCCACTAATTTAAAATAGTATAGAATTTTTAGTAATTTTTGAGACCACCCAGAGCTCTGTAGGACAAACCGTTCGCTCCCTACGAGTACTTGAAGGTCTTTCCTTCAATAAAACAGAATCACGAGTGTGAATCACCAAAGATCTCCATTGAATTCAATCTCCGTTGAAATGTTAGCTAACCAAAATTGTTGTATTCAGTTATGCTTCCAAAGCAACCAGTAATCAAATTTCCATAATATGGAAATTCTTGTATGAAATATGGAGCTTCATATATTATATGAAGCTCGATATTGGTTTATTATTTTCAATAATAAGCCTTTGGAATCGAACATGAAAAAAAAATTTTAACCCCCCATCAAAATTTGATGTTTTACATTTCAAGGTACGTAGAATCCGAAAATCGAATGGAAAATTTTCCGTCCGTCTGCCGTACGCCGTACGCGGCACTTTTCTTAGCAACACTGGACCGATTTGGTTCAAATTTGGTATATGGGCTCCATTTGGGGTGTAGTTGTGCCGCGAAGCTTTTGGTTTATGTCAGTCACTTCTAAGGGGTAAAATTAAGGGTTGAAATTTTCAAGAGTGCCCTAGTTCGAAAACTCGAATTTTCGATTTAGGGAAAACTCTCGAATTAAAGGTATCGTTTTTTCACCAATTTTAAATAGCATTGAATTTTTAAGAAATTTTGAGATCACCCGGAGCTCTTTATGACAAACCGTTCGGTCCCTACGAGTACTTGAAGGTTTTCCTTCGATAAAACAGAATCATGAGTGTGAATCGCAAAAGAGGTCTAATCTCCATTCAAATTTGATCGGACTAAAATGCGATCGCTGTTCATTTATTCGACTTGTATAATATACAAAACTATATTATAGTTTTGCCTTCTGCGTAACCAGTAATCAAATTTCCATATGAAGCTTTCTATTTTTCGAATCGAGTGTGAAGCGTTTAGTGCTCTCTAATAAACTTGATTGTGAAGGTGTGAAGGCAGTATGGTGGTAGGTAGTACCTACCAATAGTTGGTAGGTAAAAAAAGTTGGTAGGTGACCAAAGTTTCATTATTTTCTGTATAGATTTCCCTTCTGTATAGATCACTGGTTTTCCATCAATAGCACCTACCACCATCTGTATTCTCCCTTGACCTTCCCTCTCAAATTTCAGCTTCCTGCGTTCAATAGGATTGAAAATTACTTCGGAGCTCACTCAGCTGATCAGTGCTCTTCCAGGCGTCTCCAGCATTCGAGACGATCTTCTTCACTCTTCAGATCACTGATCAGCTGAGTGAGTTCCCAAGCCATTTTCAATCCTATTGAACGCAGGAAGCTGAAATTTGAGAGGGAAGGTCAAGGGAGAATACAGATGGTGGTAGGAGCTATTGATGGAGAACCAGTGATCTAAACAGAAGGGTGATCTATACAGAAAATAATAAACCTTTGGGCAATGATTTGCACCGTTTTTTCTTTCGTTTAGTTCTTCCTAACAAATTTGATTGTGAAGGTGTGATGGCATTATGGTGAGGTAGGTAGTAGGTAGCTTTAGTTGGTGGATAGAAAATAAATACATCGTGACAGTGGCAAAGCTGTGACCTTTGCAGACGAGTGATCTATACTAGAAAATAATAACGTTAGTGAAATAATTTGCAGCGTTTTAAACTTAAAATCTCACATTCCACTTCGAACTTTTCCTAGGATGTTGACAAGAAATCAGAAAAAACGCATTCAGCTTGTCCAAGAAGTTTTATTTCTCAATTTCGACAAAACATTTCATTCGGTTGGAAAATGTAATTTGTATTCCTTCCTAGGCCTTGGTGCACGTAGCGGAAGGCTTGGTAGCTGAAACACACAATGGAAATGTTTTTTGAAAATATTTACAAAATACATGACATGTATTTTTTAGTACATTGTACTAAAAATATGCATGAATTTGTTTAATTTTAACTTATTTCAACCTCTACGGGTAGAGTCAGTGAACAGGAGGTATCTCTTAGGATCTTGACAAGTAATGGAAGAGATGATGATAATGATGATGATGATGAGTGATCATCGAGATGAGTGGACTAATAACAACTCAATCACCAGAGGACTGTGAGATTTCGTAGCTCTTTTACTTACTACGAGAAGATTCCTGACTTACCTCTTCCTTTGTCAACGCTTGCACTCAATCACTAAGGGTGGAGTTCATAGACAAGGCTTGAATGTGAGCGAGCACTCAATTATTTGAGTTGAGGGTCAGCCTCGACTCAACAGTCCGTATTCTTAGTTGATTGAGACGGCCCACTTAAGTGTTGTGGTTCCCTGAGTGCACACTGAGCCTGAGGGGACGCTCAGGGGCTTCTCAACTCATTTTCATCTTAAGTTGGCAGCCTTGGTGGTGATATTTCCCTGTTTTATGGATATTTTGGGTAAAAAGCCCGGGGAAATTTCCCTCTCGCATTTTGCACTGATAGTGAGTTATCAACTTGTCGCCCGTTCTCTGTGGTTATAACAGTAATGAGAAGTTTCTTATTGCATTTTCGTTACTGTGGATGTGCTTGCTAATTTTTCTATTTTGTCCGATTCCCCACAAGTAACCATTAGTTTTGAGTTATTAGCAGAGGTGAATCAATCAAATTGAAGTCTGTTTAATTATATGAGGGTGCGGACATATTTTTGGAGATTTATAACTTGATTTCTATCTCCGCAATTTCATCAGTTGGAATGAATTTGCTGCTATCGGACTCTGAAGAAGGTAAGAAATTATGATTTCCTTAAATTAGCAGTAAAAGTATGTATCTACATGTAGGTACAATACGAAAGAAAGAACCACTATTCAAAGTCATAAACACAAAAAGGCATTTTGGTATCCTTTTGATGAGTGTTCTTAGGCATCATTTAACAAAATCAACCCATTGATTGTTTCAGACAAAATAAACTTTTCCCGGCCGAATGAAGAAGGTCAAGCAAATATACGAACATTCATGACGTTTGGAACCCCTCATAACCTCTACCTACCAACTTATTGATTTATCTGTGTGAAACAATATAAAGCCCGAAATAAAGTAGTACCTGTATGGATGTTTTTTCATTCAACTTGTACTTCATTACCAACCCATATCATTTTCTACAAGTATTTTCTACTATATCATTTTACTAGATCGTAATACAAGAATGAGGATTGAGAACGAAGGCGAGAATGTTTGAACTTCAAGAAATCTCGGAAGATTTCACTGAGTTAGGGAGAAAATATTGAAAAGACTGTTATAAAGAAATTCAAGTTTGCGATGATCTTCATTGGATATTTTTGACGGAAAAATCTGTCTAATCGCCATATTTTTTTAGACAAACAAAATAGATAGGTAGTTGACATGCTGTACACTATTTTCAGTAGGAAAATCTGATAATAACTGTGGCTGAGGGGCACTTAAGGTACCTCCGGCCAGCACTCAGGATTTTGCACCATTGAGTCGAGGGTGGGCCTCAACTCAACGCTGAGTTTGGTTTATGAATACCGTTGAGTGCGGCCTCAGATATCGCACTGGGTGCTCCCTCAGGGCGCCCTCAAATCTTGTCTATGAATACAAATGAGTGCCCGCCAACCCTTACCGATGCATTTAAGGGTGCACTCAAACTTAAGTAATGACTATGAATTCCGCCTTTAGGGCTCTCGAAGCTCTCAAGAAGGATTCTGTTTATTTATAAAGACCCTATCACTACTATAAATGGTCAAAACATACTATCCAGTGATTTGCAGTAGGATCCATTGAATATAAGCGGCAACACGAGTGTGGACGTCGGGCTTCTCGTCAGTGCAATCTCTACCAAAGGAAACGAGACCAACAAGGGTGTACCTGTTGGTTTGAGGATCAAGCCAGACAACTGGGCCACCGGAATCTCCCTGAAATAGACAATATTGTCAATAGAGGTAGTTAGGGAGAGATAGTGTCACTATATATAGAATCTTGTTAACAGGTGTCTTGTACGAAAATAAGAACGTCTTTCCAATTTTGATCAACAAATACGACATTTCACAATAAAACCCTTTTTTTCAATTTTTGTGACGCATCCAGAATTTCTCTCTAATACATAACTTCTCTTTAGGTGGAAATGATTATTGTTGAGGATCACCAGTGATTACTATTATAACAAACTTGGAAACGATCATGTGAATTGAGTGTTTGATTGCTGCTAATAAAAATTGTGTTCTAGGTTTGCTAACGTCTAGTCCCTAATTGCCTTGTGTATTTTTGATTGTACCATTATAGGGATGGGTATCGTTATAAAAGTATCGATATTTTGTATCGATACTGTATCGTATCCGAGTATTGATATCCCAAGTATCGTTGGGCATGAGTATCGATATTTTAGTGTCACAAACTATCAATATTATCCAATATTCTCAAGAAAAATAATTTTTTAAAACAATTTTTATTCATTTTTCACTATCAAGAGTCCAAACAGGGTGATTTTCTCCATGACAACAACGTTATTTGTGCAATCAAAGAGTAATGACCCAAAAATTATCAGCCAAAAAGAAAAGCCAAAAATCAGCCAAAAAGCCTCTCTACTTTCTTCATTTTTTAGCCATTATGTTGAATTTTCCGCGAGAACAGTATCGATATTCGATATTTAGAAATATCGGATCCGAAGTATCGATATCCAAAAATATCGGATAGTGAAGTATCGATACTAAAATATTGAGTATCGGTACAAAAGTATCGATATTTTGAAATATCGAGTATCGATACCCATCCCTATACCATTATCAGTGCGATTAGTCAGCTGAGTGTTCCAGTATCACATAATATTGGTGTCAGCGGTGTTCGTATCCTGTTCTGAAGTTTTCAGGAGTTTTCCTAACTCGCGCTATGGATACACGTTCTACTCGCCGTCAAGGCTTGGTTGAGTTGGAAGGAGATGCAAATAGGGTGCACCAAATCAACCAGTAACAGTTGACCAGCTGAATGCTTTGTGGGAGGATCAAAGATCCTCGATCATGGCTGATATGGAAGCGCAGAGATCAGCATGTTTGGCCGACATGGAGGCACAGAGAACCGCTAGCTTAGCAGACATGACTCAGATGTTTCAGGATATGTTGTCTCAATTCTTGCCAAATCATCCTAACCAGGCCAATCAGTCATCTCAAGAGCATCAACCACGCTAGTCGAGGAGACAAAACTTGGTAAGCTGAAGCCTGGAAAATATGATGGAGGTTCTGAATGGGAGTCGTACTTCCGCCAATTTGAAATGACTGCAAGACACAATGCTTGGGATGAGAGTTCGAAAGCATCTTCGCTAGCAGCAGCATTATCTGGGACTGCCTTGGAGGTTATTAAGGAGGTAGACGATTACCCATCCTATAATGATTTGGTAGTTGCTTTGGGGAAGAGATTTGGTACGAGGCATCAAGCTCAGCGTCATCTAACCCTCCTCTATGCTCGGGTTCAGCAACCTAAAGAAGATCTGAGAGCATTTCACCAAAGTATTCATGATCTTGCAAGGAAAGCGTGGCCATCTGCAGCCAGGATTGATGCTATTGAAGATGTTGTGGTGTTCCATTTCATGCAGGGAATTAAAGATGAAAATCTAAGAGATAAAGTCATGAGTGCTGGTCCGAAGACAATGGAAGAAGCCCTGGATGCTGCCTTACGGTTGGAGGCTGTACAGCAATTGACACATCCTCAAGTGGTGTCAAGGCGCATTGTCAGAGACGACGAGACGACTGGAGAGGATGGTGAGTTAGCAATGAATGCACGATACCCAGTTGCTCGCGCAACTGAAAAGTTCAGGCCGCGAAGTGACCGTCTTGTTGGACCCTGGCATCCTCGTTGTTGGCGTTGCAATACAATTGTTCATCTAGCAAGAGATTGCCCTCACCCCCCAGTAAGAGTCCCTGCTCATCTTGCTCTGCCAGCTGGTCGAGAGGCGGGAAACGAACCACGGTCGGATCAATAGGGGAAAATCTGACCTACAAGCTATCTGTGCCCCTAGTTCTCCAAGATGTGGCAATTCAAGATGAGCTTTTGGTCTATCCAGCCGATCACTCATTCTGAGAGGGTTAGTAGGTAATGTTCCCTGTGAATTCATTGTTGACACAGGGGCTACCCGAACTATCATGAGCATAGGTATTTTGAGAGAATCAGGAGTGCCAATGGAGCCAGCAGGAGGGGCAATTCGTTCGATTACTGGGGAAACTATGCCTGTTTAGGGTCAAGCTGTTATGCGCCTGGATTTGGGAGATGGGAAGCCAAGGAACCACCTAGTTCTCATAGTAGCCATTCACGAGGATTGTATACTAGGGATGGATTTCCTAATCAATTTCAACTGCATCATTGATCCAGCCCGCCAGGTGGTTATGGTAGATGGCCAGAACTTGAGTAGTGCTGATGCTAATGTGTCATTGGGTGAGTTTTATGGTAGTTAGGAGGAATTCCAGGAGTTGGTTCCATTCGAGGTGAATGCTATGGAGGCCTCTGATGCTGACACTCAACTACCCACCCATATACAGTCACTTATTCAAAGCTCCACCAAAGGCCTAACATCACTACAAAGGATAGAAGTTGTGCAGTTGTTGGTGGAGTTTGCTGACGTGTTTGCTTAGGATTCAGCGGATTGGTGGGAGTACACATTCGATAAATGTGTCGTCGACAAAATTCTCTTTCCTTCTCTGCCTGTACCAACTTCCCAAACTCTTCAACTCACTCAACTCTCTTCCAACTCTACTTCCTAATTCTCATTCCATTCCAGCTCATTCGTTACTCATTCTCTTCATTCTATTCTTTCTCTTTAAATATTTGTTATAAACGTAAACTCGTATTTTCTCATTAAGCACAATCAAAATTCTCCATTTTTTTCAAATCCAAAAACGTGAAACATCTGGAATTAAATCATTTGTTTTAAAATAATTTTTTCAAGTATAACAACTCGTCGAATCAAGAAGTTGAGAAAATGATAGGAGATATGGAAAAGAACGGTGTTGTTGAGCCTTCCAAGAGTCCATGGGCTATCCCAATCGTTCTGGTCCCAAAGAAGGATGGTTCAACACGCTTTTGCGTGGATTACCAAAAACTGAACAGTGTGACCAAGAGGGATTTTCATCCACTGCCCAAGATAGACGAACTGGTAGGAGGCCTGGCTGGAAGTGCGTGGTTCTCCACACTTGATTTGCAAAGCGGTTATTGGCAAGTCCCTATGGATGAAGCTGACAAAGAGAAAACCGCCTTCTGCACCCCAAGGGGCCTCTGGCAGTTTAGGGTCATGCCCTTTGGACTGACCAATGCCCCTGCCACTTTTCAGAGGGCAATGACTGGTCTTCTGCATGGTTTGATAAGGAAAGGAAGGGTAAAAGTTTACCTTGATGACGTACTGGTAGATACCCCGGGATTTGACAGCCAAGTCAACAGGCTGAGAAATGTATTCACAGTATTCCAGGAAGCCAAGGTAAAACTTAACCCAAAGAAATGTAATTTGTTTTCAAGAGAAGTCACATGCCTGGGATTCACAGTGTCAAAAAATGGATTAGCCCCAAACCCAGCTAAAATTGGAAAAGTGAAGGACTGGCCCATGCCTACGAATTCTCAAAAGTTGGAAGCTTTTATCGGTCTCTGTGCATAGTACCGCAGTTTCATACAAAATTCCTCTCAATTGTATGGGCTCCAAACAAAAAGTGGCGGGAAGTTCGAATGGACAGAACAATGTACAGCTGCTTTTGAGAACCTGAAAAGATAATTGTCTGCACCTCCAGTGCTAAGTCACCAAATTCCTGGGTGCTTGTTCATTTTGGACTCGTATGCCAGTGGTAAGGCAGTGGGTGCAGTTCTCTTTCAATTGCAAGGCGGCAAAGAAAGAGTCCTAGCATATTTCAGTAAATGTATGTCTCGGCCTGAACGCAACTACTGCGCCACCCGAAGAGAAGTCTTGTACGAGCCCTACAGCATTTCCACTCACATGGCTTGGATGGTGAGAAGTTTCGGGTCAGAACAGACCATGCAGCACTGCAATGGCTACAGAGTTTTAAAAACCCGGATGGACAGTTAGCCAGATGGCTCCAGCAAATTTCAATTTATAACTTCAAAGTAGAACATCGTTCTGGAAAGAGACATAACAATACTGATGCCCTATCTAGACGGCCCTGCATTTCTGACAGCTGCACATATTGCCCTCGCCAAGAGGCAAAGAAAGATGTGGCTGTGGATGTTCAGTTGGTCCAGTTGGAAAATGAGAATTGGAACTGGTCTATGGAACAGAAGGAGGATCCTGACTTGCAGCCAGTTTTTCAGTGGATAGAGGAAGGGAAGAGACCTGCATGGCAGTCAGTAGCACAGTATGGCCATAAAACGAAAACTTTGTGGGCTATTTTTGAAAGATTTAGATTAGAAGAAGGAGTGCTGGTAAGGGACTGGGAGAATAACAATGGGTCACAGAAGATTGTTCAAGTCCTAGTACCCAGATCACTTCAAAAGGAAGTCTTGACTAAAGCCCATCAGTGTGGTCATTTTGGTCGAAGGAGAACCCTGAGTGTGATACGATCGAGACGTCAAGCAGCATTTTTTGTCGTGTGAAGTCTGTGGGCGTCGAGGTACTAAATTCAAATCACCAAAGGCACCATTACAAACTTATACAGTTGGTGTCCCGTTTGAGAGGCTTGGGATAGATGTTGTTGGTCCACTGCCTGTGACCCAAGACGGCAATAAGTTCATTGTTGTTGTTACTGATTATTTTACCAAGTGGCCGGAGGCTTTTGCTGTTCCTGATACCAAAGCAGATACCATTGCTCGAGGTCTTGTGTCAAATGTGATCTTGCGGCTTGGAGTACCCAGGGAGTTACACTCAGACCAGGGATCGAGTTTTGAGTCCCAGGTATTTCAAGAGGTGATGGCACTATTGGATGTTCACAAGACTCGAGCAACACCCCTCCATCCACAGAGTTTGGGCGCTGTCGAGCGGTTTAATAGAACCTTATGGGAAATGCTCGCAAAAGTAGTTGGGAAGAATCAGATGGGTTGGGACCAAAAGCTTCCTTGTTTGCTATTCGCATATCGAGCTATGGAACATGCAGCAGCAGGACAATCTCCAGCACTGTTGGCTATGGGAAGAGAGCTGGTTCTACCAGCGCATCTTCTTATAGGTGCCATGCCATCTGGGAGGAATCCCCGGTCCGTCTTTGCGCAGATGTTGAAGCAACAACTTTTGGATGTCCATGACATTGCCTGGAAGAAATTGCTGGAGGTAGCAGAGGCGACAAAACGACGATACGATGTCCGAAAAGAAACACCTCGATTTCAGTAAGGCGATTTGGTGTGGGTTTTTAGACCTAGGCGGCGTGTTGGTGTCTGCCCAAAACTGCAATCACCATGGGTAGGTCCATGTAAAATTTGGAAGAGGATATCGGATGTGGTGTGCCGGATCGGCCTTCCAGGACGATACAGGAAGGTGGTACATGCAGACCATTCTCTCAAGGTCTTGGTGTTCTTCAAGAAGAGGGGGGTAGTGTTGAGGATCACCAGTGATTACTATTATGACAAACTTGGAAACGATCATGTGAATTGAGTGTTTGATTGCTGCTAATAAAAATTGTGTTTTGGGTTTGCTACCGACCTTAATTGCCTTGTGTATTTTTGATTGTACCATAATCAGTGCGATTAGTCAGCTTATTGTTCCAGTATCACAATTATGGACAAATTCCTCAAACCTGAACGCTTATCAATCGATCCTACAAAACCAGATGCAGCAACAAAATGGGTCCACTGGAAAAGAACTTTCTCCAACTTCTTGTCTCGACAAGTTGAACCGCCAGCAGACGAGGTAAAACTAGAAATTTTGATCAATCACATTTCTTCTGATCTGTACGCATACATAGCTGCTAGTACCACTTACACAGACGCGGTTACAGTTCTACAGGCTATCTTTGTGAAGCCCATAAACGAAATATATGCCAGACACTGTTTAGCTACTCGACGTCAAAATGTTGGAGAAACATTAGACCAATATCTACAGTCACTAAAAGTTCTCAGTGAAGATTGCAATTTTCAAGCTGTTACAGCACAAGAAAATAAAGAAGAGAGCATCAGGGATGCATTCATAACTGGCTTACAATCGTTGGCAATACGACAAAGACTCTTGGAGAACTTCAAGCTGACTCTGAAGGAAGCATTCAATCAAGCAAGAACTCTTGATATGGCGCAGCAGCAATCTCTCTCGTATCAGAATGTACCACCTGTAAGTTCTATAGCGCATAAAGATCGATCAGAGGACGAACAAGTAATAGGACAGGATGCTGTAGGAGCAATGTCAAAGAAGTCGACTTGTTATTTTTGTGGGGGAAGTCCTCGTCACCCTCGTAAGATTTGTCCAGCCGTAGATTCAACCTGTTCACATTGTGGTAAGAAAGGACATTACCAGAAGGTTTGTCTTTCAAAGAAACGCTCATCACAGACAACGTCAGCGTTAGGATCGATAGCAGTTTCAGCACCTTCTCTTGTGAAAACAACTGTGCGAGTAAAGGTCAATGACTACGAAGCTTCAGCACTGATTGACACTGGGAGTTCCTTGAGTTTCATGGATGAAACATTCGTCAAAAACAATTTTATGACCACAATTCCATTCAACGGTCACATCACGATTGCATCAGTTTCACTGGCAACAAAAATACATTCATACTGTTCAGGAACTATCGAAATGAACTACAATAATTACGATAACGTTCGAATTTATGTTATGAAAGACCTTTGCTCTGACATGATTCTGGGACATGACGTGTTGAGATCCCATCAGTCCGTAAAATTCTCTTTCGGAGGAGAGCGATCAGTCCTCAAAATCTGTGGGAGTGTAGAGGCAACAAGAGTACAACCTATCAGAATTTTCAGCCATCTAGCAGGGAATTACAAACCAATTGCGGTTAGGTCTCGTAGACATTCAAAACAGGATCTAGACTTCATGAAAACGGAAGTTGACAGTCTTCTCAAAAACGGCATAATCGAAGTAAGCGATTCTCCATGGAGGGCTCAAGCCTTTGTAGTTACTGGACGAAAACGCAGGATGGTAATCGATTATTCAAGAACCATCAACCGATTTACATAATATGTAAGATATTAGATAGATATTATCTCGATGCATTTCCTATCCCACGAATTGAAGATATTGTAGAGAATGTCGCACAATACAGAATATACAGTCAAATAGACTTGAAAAGCGCGTATCACCTGGTACTTATAGCGGAAGAAGATAAAATTTTCACTGCTTTCGAAGTTGGTGGGCAACTCTATCATTTCAATAGGTTGCCATTTGGTGTTACAAATGGAGTTCCAGCTTTTCAAAAATTTATTACAACAATAATCAAACAAGAAAAACTAGAAGCAACATTTGTGTATTTGGACGAAGTTACTATTGGTGGAATGAATGAACAAGAACATCAAGAAAATTTACAAAGATTTCTTGAAGTAGCAAAACGATACAATTTGACCTTAAATATGGAGAAAAGTATTTTTAATTCTAAAGCAATCAAGCTCCTTGGTTATGAGGTATCAAATGGACATTTCAAGCCTGACGCTGATAGATTAAAACCGTTCCTTGATCTTCCACCACCCACCAATGCCACAGCATTACAGAAAACATTAGGTGTTTTCTCTCACTATTCAAAATGGGTCAGTCATTTCTCTGACAAAATATACCCGCTTGTTCATTCCCAGGAGTTTCCTTTAAGCCCTAAAGCATTGGCTGCTTTCGAAATGCTTAAGAAGGACATAGCGGGATCCGCAGTACAAACAATCGATCCCAAAGAAATTCTAACAGTTGAGACAGACGCGTCAGAAGTTGCCCTTGCTGCCACGCTCAGCCAAAGGGGCAGACCGGTAGCATTCTTTTCTCGAACTTTGAATTCTTCAGAACTGAACCATTCAATAATTGAGAAAGAGGCTTACGCTATAGTCTAATCTGTGCGCAAATGGCGACACTTGTTGATGGGTAAACATTTCAAGCTCATTACAGACCAGCAAAGCGTTTCCTTCATGTTTGAGAAGAAACACACAAGCAAAATAAAGAACGAAAAGGTGATGAGATGGAGACTTGAACTTTCTACTTATTCCTACGACATCATCTACCGGCCAGGGAAAGAAAACATCGTGGCAGACCTGTTATCTCGCGTTTGTGGGGCAATAGGTGCAACTGGAGACCTCATCAGTCTTCACGAGGCCCTTTGCCATCCTGGAGTCACCAGATTCTACCATTGGATCCGGGCACGTAACATGCCATATTCAATTAATGATGTCAGGAAAATCACTTCATCTTGTACTACCTGCGCTGAGTTAAAGCCAAAATTCTACCGACCTACAGAGCCAACCTAACTAATTAAAGCGACAAGACCATTAGAAAGGTTGAGTATTGACTAAAAGGGACCAATACCCTCAACAAAAGGGAGGCCTTATTTGCTGGTGATTGTAGATGAATTTTCAAGATTTCCATTTGCCGTTCCGTGCTCGGACTTAAGTGCATCCACTTTGATCTCGAACTTGAAACATCTTTTCTCAGTTTTTGGGATACCTTCTTACATCCACTCAGATAGAGGTGCAACACTCATGTCAAAGGAGCTAAAAACATTCCTTCACTCTAATGATGTTGCTACCAGCAGAACCACTCCTTACAATCCACAAGGAAATGGACAATGTGAACGATATAACGGCATTTTGTGGAAGGCTATTCAGCTGGCTTTGAAGAGTCACAATCTACCTACAAACCAATGGGAAGAGGCCTTACAACAGGCATTGCATTCCATTCGTTCACTTTTATGTACAGCCACCAATCAAACACCTCATGAAAGGATGTTCATGCACCCCAGGAAAACATCCAGTGGAGAAGCCTTACCCAGTTGGCTCCTTGAGCCAGGGAAGGTTCTACTAAAGAGACAAGTTCGTTCCAGCAAATACGAACCATTGGTGGATGAAGTTGAGCTATTAGAAGCGAATTCTCATTACGCACACATCAGACACCCTGATGGCCGAGAATCAACCGTTTCTACTAGACACCTAGCGCCAGAAGGTGAGTCTCTTCATGCAAGTACTAACCCAGAGCCAGAAAGGGTGGTTGAACCACCGTCAGAGCCGGAACAGATCAGGACAGAGGAGGGAGATGAGATCCAGGCAGTGCTACCAGTTGAACCTGAACCGGATTTGACACAAGAAGAAACGGAGACTCCAGCAGAACAACAACTGTTAAGAAGATGTTTACGACAAAGATGCCCTCCTGCTTATTTAACAGATTATGTGACAAGTTGAAAGGAAGTGGCGGAAAATGTCCTATAATTCATTATCATTAACATCCAAGTTTCCACGTTACCTGTTGATTCCAAATTCCCCCTAACTACGAATTTCATTTCTCATCGAGTTTTCAGCTCAATAAAGCCTTTACTTATGCAAAAGGTTTATCTCAATATTATTATGATGAACGGTTCACTGACAATTCTTGTCATCTTCTTGACGTGCTTGGATTCAAAAAATAGCAACAGATAATGTAAGTCTGACTCCTGGAGTTGTCATTCAAGAGTTGGTTGGCAAAATTGAGAGCATTGGTCAGTTACCAGCAATGTAAAAGTGAATTGCTGCGTTTACCTGGCAAGCAGATTCCTCCCAGGATAGAGTACAAAGTTGAGTTGGGTTGCTGGTGGAGAGCGATCCATCCCAGACAGTAGAGCACTCGTTGATATTGACGGCAGTTGTGTCGAGTTCCTTGGGCAGCATGGTCATAGGACCTTCGAATATCTCAGCTCCCCAACCTAGAGATGGAAATTTCATTTGAGGAAATAGATAGGGACTAATTAGATAGTGGGGATCATCTAAGGAAGTTCATGAGCGATGTGTTGTTTATGTAGCGTTCCAATGTTAACATGAATATGTTGCCAGGAAAGAATGTGTATCGAATCTCAACTACGGAGATCCTGAAATTTTAGTGTTTCAATAAAAATCAAAACTTCACGTTAAATGTATGGAAAAAGTAACACAACGATGTAGCAAAGTAATCACTAAACAGTATTTTTTTTGTTAGTTTGGAAATCCCAACCCAAGTATTTATAGTAGTTTCTCAATACGGAGTTCCTGAGGAGTTTATAGGCTTTAAAAGGTCATTGAGTTATAATGTTCGTAAAACGACTGAATTTGGCCTAAGTTGATCCTACATGAATTTATTGTAAAAGAATAAGCCATTGAAATGTAACATGAACAATAATCGTATTAATTTTCTATCAAAATCCCCGTGATAATTTCCAACAACTTTGGTTTCCGGGTAGTCAAGCTCATAAGTTTCAAAGGTTTTGATAGATACCTACTGTTGCGGCCACTCCACCGGGACACGAGGCATTTTTATCCTTGAACACATGATTCCGATACATGTCATGTTTTTCTGGTAAAATAAATTACTTTCCGATTGGGGGCCCCAATTTGGGGCCCAATCATTGGGCTTTGCTCCGAATATCGTGTATTTCTTCTCATTTACAGAAACCTTTCATTTTCATCATTCTACTTTTATCATTCCCTTGTGGGGATGCCACTTTTGGTTTATTATTTTCAATAATAAGCCTTTGGAATCGAGCAAAAAAAAAAAAAAATTTAGCCCCCCCTCAAAATTTGATGTTTTACGTTTCAAGGTACGTAGAATCCGAAAATCGTTTAAAAAAATTTCCGTCCGTCCGCCGCACGCCAAACGCGGCACTTTTCTTAGCAACACTGGACCGATTTGGTTCAAATTTGGTATATGGGCTCCATTCGAGGTGTAGTTGTGCCGCGAAGCTTTTGGTAGATGTCAGTCAATAGACAATTTGCGCGCCTGCGCAGTAACCCCATATAGCCTCGTTGCAACCTTCCGCGATGAGCAGGTTTCGGTACTTGGATTGAGTTGTCTCCTAGTTTTCAATGAAGTTTAGTGCATTGTATCTCCTTTTCCAATGTATTTGTCGGGTTTTTTGGTTTTAATTTGTGTAATTTCTTTAAAAGGTAGTTGTTTTGACTTAGAATGGGTCCGGGTCCCAATTAAAGTGGTTCGTCTAAACGAAAATGATGTAGTCGTCCTACCCAATCCGATCGTAGTTGCTAACACTGTCGGTGTTTTGAAGATGTTCTTGGACGTTCGACGTGTTCAATGAAGAACAAATTGTGAGTTGAGAGAAAAGAGTGTGAGTTGATCACACTGGTAGAGAAAACTCTCCGAAAGTGGCACCGTTATCGTTCTATACTAGTACTTAACTGCAAGCAGATGAATGACATTTGGGGCCCACTCACACTAAGTTGAAGATGTACCTGCCTACTATAAGAAACAACATTTCTGGTAAGTGAACCTTTTTATTTTGTAATGTTCTATTATATTTTATTATTCGTTAATTTTTCCAAAAACCGCAGCTCTCCTACTATGAACTTAACAAAGCTACGATGGGTCTCATTCAAAGGGGAATGGCCTGCTCTGAACGCTTGAGTGTCGCCTTTAGCATTTTTAGGACGTCCCATAGTAAGACTTGGGCGTCCTTATGCGATCGATCTGGGGTGAAGTTGGACAACACTCAACAGAAAAAAAAAATAACCACACAGTAATCCATTTTAGACCATTCTGAATCCAAATCCGCGAAAAAAACCATAGGTGTATGTCTGTGTGTGTGTGTATGTGTGTGTGCGTGTGTGTGTGTGTGTGACAAAATCTTGTGTCGTCTGCTTAGTTCTCAACCGATTTTCGTGGTTCTTTTTTTCTTCGACGCGGAAAACTATCTAGTTGTGCACTACGTCGCCGGGAATTTCGAATTTTGCCTTTTACGGGAGGGAAAGGGGGGGTTGATTCTCAAAAAACGTGCGTTTTTGGGCACAATCTTGTGTCGTCTGCCCAGGCCTCAGTTCTCAACCGATTTTTGTGGTTCTTTTTTTCATCGACGCGGAAAACTATCTGGTTGTGCACTACGGCGCCGAAATTTTGAATTTTGCTTTTTAAGGGGGGAAAAGGGGGGTCAATTCTTAAAAAACGTGCGTTTGCGGGCATAATCCTGTAAACTCTGCCCAGGCCTCAATTTCCAACCGATTTGTGTGTTTCTTTTTTTGTTTGACTCAAATTACTTCCGAGTTGTACATAATTTCACCTGAGTACCAAAATTCGCAAGGGGAGGGGGCAAGTGGGGGATAATATAAAATATCCGATTTTTCAATATTTCGGTTCCTTTACTGATTACTAATTGTACACAACCTTTGAAATTGAGGAAAAATTCTCATTATACCTCCCGATTTTCATGAATTATTCTCTGTACCACCATGAAACTAATAATGGTGCTACCGTGGTGCCAGGACACCATAAACCGCATATTTCATGTTTTTTTTTTTTTTTTTTTTTTTTTTTTTTGTGTGTTTCACTTTGAATACAGATGTGAACCTCGACGGACCGCCTACTAAAACTAATAGATGAAAGTTCAATGTTACGACGTATTCCCGCTTTGGTGCCTGACTGGCACCATTGGTGGTGGAGATGGGCGGGGGGGGGGGGGTGAACTCGAATTCGCATGTTGGCTATCGTAGATCATGGATTTTAAAATGCTCTTCAGATTCGAGGATCCCATGCCGCTAGAAATGTTTTGGTAGATAATGGTGGGGGGGGTCACTATTTCTTGCCTAAAGTAATAAACCAAATTACATCGAGTGAAACAGTTTTATCGCTTACCAACTGGTTAACTGATCTAATGCTTATCCAATGGGACGTCCCCTGGAATGCATGCATTACTATACAATATGTTTTAACTTGCCATACCTCTCTAATCTAGGGGCAAAAACTATTTTCTAAGCACAGAAAAATGACAAATTCTCGCGTTTTTGTTTGCAAAAAGTACTTACCTATAGGTTTGACAAAATTTGAGATCCCAACTCACTTAAATACTTTTGTATTCGTAATCAGCATCAAATTTCCAGAAAGAAATGTATTTTTTTAAAGTTTTGGATTCCGTTAAAAATCTTCTTTCTCAAAATCAAGCATAACCCTTAAAATTGACCATATCTCTAGAAAAAAGGAGATCATTTCGGATTCATCACCTCAAAATACAAAGAAACTTGGGACTTGGTTTTTTTTTATATACACATGTGTTGTTGATGTATTGTTATTGTTCCATCCTTCGTAAGTCTCACCCTAACTTGTAATAAACTTTAATGAATATTTATCTTGATGGGAAAATGGAAAAGTGAAAATCAGGAGAAAAGAGGAGAGGTTACACTTTTTTTCTGGATCGATTCCATGAATTCATTATTGAAAATAATATACCAAATTTATGTCAAAAAAGTACCTAAAGTTAATAATAAATTGAATGAATTTAATATTTATTCATGTCTGAATCTTGTTTCAGCAACGTGTACCTACACTGAATGGAGTTCGAAAAATGAAGAGAAGGCTCGCTAGTGAATGACACACTGGAAACCAAGTTATTTGCACAGGACTTTGGGTCAATACTTAAATCAATTTTTGAAAGCTGTGTATTTAATAAATAATAATATAAATATAAATAAATGGTGATTATATTATGTGAGTCCTGTTGAGGTACCTGGTTAACAATTTATCATATTACTATGGGTTGAAAGTTTGTCAATGATCCAGTGTAGTTACGTTTTACATTGTTACCAATTTCTTTGTCGTTTCCCTCAATTTCTCTTTGTACCTGCGAAAAACTTTTGGAGCCTAGTCAGATCCCCAGATAGGTATGAACAGAACTGAGTTTTTCAAAGTTTATTAGATGCAAAAAAAAAATTGTGATGGCTAAGTAATTTTACAAAAGTTTTTTCCAAATATTTTTGAATTTTGGTTTGCAAATGTGTTTCTTGCGTTCCTACTTCGATCATAATAAAAGTATTTCGTAAAAGAGACTCATGCCTTTTTTTTCTTCACTATCTGAAATTGAAAGTCAAACTAAGGATTTAATTGTTCGTTTTCAATTAGTACATACCTATATGAAAAATACAATGCAGTGGCTTAGTCTCTACAGTACCTAGGCAAAATAGTGAGCGACTGTTTTCTCACTGAAGAGTTATTACTCACCTATCTGCTTCCTCTCTTTAGTCGGTACTAATTTAAAATAAACAAATATTGTGATATAGGGTTGTTTAAACTCCCTTAACTGTTAAATAATAAGAGTTACTTATTTCATTTTTATACGAATAAAATTAGTCTTTCCCAACCTCACATTATATTGTTGTAGTCCGCTACCGAAATAGAATGTAGTACCTACGCCTGTCAGACATATATTTTTTCATTTCCTAATGCAATGAGGAAGAAAAATGTATCTTGGTTATATCTGCAAATGAACTTCACTTGGAAAGTGACGGATCCGCATTTATTTTGGTTTTAGATTTTTTATTCGATACCTATACAACATAAACATATTAACGTAATTCAACAAAAGGTACTTATTTAATCCCAATAGAAGTCACACGCATGTTAAAAGATGGATGGGTTTATCCTGAAAATAATATAGAGAGGTGCAACCTAAAATTATTAATTCATCGTAGAATTTACGATCATTCAATGTTAAAAATATAATGCGTCAGAAATCTCCGTGATTTCAAAAATGGAATGAAAACTAGTATTGAAATTTAAATTATTTAACTAAGAACAAAGCCCAAGGTGTATACTCACCCAGTAGAGTTGGATTGAAAGGGATCATTTCCAACGTAAATAAAGAAAAAAAGTAAACGGAAAGGTTCAAACAATTTATTGATAAAAATAAGGGATGATTTTAATTGTAGGTACAATAATACATGCAGTTGCAACGTAACTGTAAAATTTCAACTATTTAACTAAACGTTCCCGAAAATTGAGGCGTTTTAGGCGAAAATTATGGACGTTTCACTGAGCGAATCATAGTAGGTATCCTTGTAGATTTGACGAACTTTTTGAAACTTGGAGTCATTTCGTTGCAACGACTTATCCACGTTCAACAAATGTTACATTTGAAACAGCCTTTGACGTGAGATTTCCCTTGTTGGTCATTCCAGTTTAGAACATTAGGTATCACGTAGAAATAAACACGACTGGAGAAATCTGTAGAACTTCGCGGAAGGATCGTTACCCGGCCTTCCTGACTTGAAATCACTACCTACTATAATATGCCCTAGCACTAATGGTAAACCATTTTCACTGTCTCGAGTACTTTAGGATCGCAAAATTGATATAAAAACTTTCGAAAACGGAACAATCTAGCCATAAACAAACACAGAAACAACGAGAACCGGGGACACCGTTTACCGATACCTGCGAGATTGTAACCTCCCGGATGCGCATGAGCACTACCACTTTCATTAATAGAAATCGTCTATTCTAAGGGGTGAAAATTGAGGGTTGAAATTTTCAAGAGTGCCCTAGCTCGGAAACTCTCAAAATAAAGGTATCGTTTTTTCACCAATTTCGAATAGTATTGAATTTTTTAAAATTTTTGAGACCACCCGGAGCTCTGTAGGACAAACCGTTCGGTCCCTACGAGTACTTGCAGGTTTTCCTTCGATAAAACAGAATCATGAGTGTGAATCGCAAAAGAGGTCTAATCTCCGTTCAAATTTTATCTAACTAAAATCGGTTCATTTCTTCGATTTTTATAAACCTAGTTTTGCCTTCTGCGTAACCAATAATCAAATTTCCATACGAAGCTCTATATTTTTCGAATCGAGTGTGAAGCGTTCACTTTTTTCTAATAAACTTGATTGTGAAGATGTGAAGCCAGTATTGTGTGGTAGGTAGTACCTACCAATAGTTAGTGGGTAAACAAAAGTTGGTAGGTAAAAAAAAAAATGTTGGTAGGTAAAAAACGCTGCAAATCATTGCTCAAAGGTTTATTATTTCCTGTATAGATCACCCTTCTGAATAGATCACTGGTTCTCCATCAATAGCACCTACCACCAGCTGTATTCTCCATTGACCTTCCCTCTCAAATTTCAGCTTCCTGCGTTCAATAGGATTGAAAATGGCTTCGGAGCTCACTCAGCTGATCAGTGCTCTTCCAGGCGTCTCCAACATTCGAGAAGATCTTCTTCACTCTTCAGATCAGTGATCAGCTGAGTGAGCACCGAAGCCATTTTCAATCCTATTAAACGCAGGAAGCTTACATTTGAGATGGAAGGTCAAGGGAGAATACAGATGGTGGTAGGTGCTATTGATGGAGAACCAGTGATCTATACAGAAGGGTGATCTACACAGAAAATAATAAACCTTTGGGCAATGATTTGCAGCGTTCTAATCGAGGAACAAGCGTTAGTGTTGGACTAAAGCAAACAGATGTTCTAAAAACGTTAAAATGGAAGATCGAGGCTATCACGAATGTTGAGGGATGAATTTTACCTTAAACCATTTCTTTGCTACGGAACTTACTTCAAACGGACCCAACACAAAAGTGCAGCTACAGGTGGTCCCCCGAAGCTCAATATTCACAGGAAGGATTTCATTGTTCGTACGACAAACTGTACACCACTCTGATCTAAATTCGCTGGGTGGCCTAAATTAGCTCCTGTTGGCCCTTCAAAGCTGGATATTCACAGGTAGATCTTTAGAAATTACCGTGTTCGAATCACAAACTATATACTGCTTGGTGCCTAGCTTTTCTGAGACTGCAGAATTCGAATGACAAACTATACTCCTCCCTGATCCTCTGAGCACATGAAATTCGCTTGTGGTGATCCCACGAGGATTGGTGGCTAAATATGTTCCACTTTAGCCGTCAGGCTCCAGTCGGACACAACCCTCAACTGTTGGGGGGGATTATAAAAGTATACTTTTGGACATTTGATATTTTGTTTCCCAAGGTATTTCTAGTAGTACGCTCCTACGGGGCTGAAATCTTTTCATCATTTTGAATATTTTCAATAATAATCCTTCGGAATAGAGCGAAAGATTACTCAACGATTCATTACTTTTCTGTATACATCACTAACCAGCAAATAACACGGCTTTTCCATTATCCCCACCAACGATATTCAAGATGGACTATTGAAATGGCCTTAGATTATTGTACTGAATGATTGCACGCAGTTTTTCGTAATTGCAGAATAGAAAAGATATATTTTTATGTGTTGTAGCTAGGAACATGAAACATCAGGAATGTTGTTTTGTTATAATAGTGGAGAGTCATTACAGTCTCCCCCACTATATTATGTAGTTGTTGAATTTAGCTGGTAGTCGTCGAATTCGTTGTGAACGTCTCAAAGGTTGTGTTGTAGAATTTTGATGATTAGACGGTTGCTCGGGGATGTTAGGTTGTTCTCCGTTATGTTGATGTTGTTCAAATATTTCGGGTGACGTGGAAGTTGGAATGGAATCTGGAACGATTTCTTGTGTGGTTGGTGGAGTTGCTTCCTGTTGACTTCTCTATTCTTGAAGCTCTTGGAACCTCATACACAACAGTCGGTCCTAGAGTCACAGTTTTCCGAGATGGTACAAGTGAAGAACGCAACTAATTGAGATGTCGTTTCACTATTCTTTCTGAATCATCTACAGAAACCAAATAATGCCGCTGTCCCAGTTTCTTTTTAACGTATCCAAATTTCCATACTTCTTTGTTATTTATGTAGAGTCGTATTTGTACTCTCTCCCCCTCTTTAAATTTTCTTTCTGTACCTTCTTCTGCTTTCGCAGGTTGAGGTCGATATGGGAATATGGCATTCATCCGGATTTTCAAATTCCGGTGTAAATAAAGTTCAGCCGGAGACTGTCCACATGCAAGTGGGGTTGCACGATATTTCAGCATGATGTTCTGAATTTTTTCTGGCATGGGGCTGTTATCAGTCGATGCTGCTGTCAGTCGGTGTTTCAAGGTTTGGACTGAACGTTCTGCTAGACCGTTTGTTGCGGGATGTCCTGGGGCGATGAATTTTTGAAAAATTCCCCTGTTCTTGCAATAATCGTGGAACATGTCACTCTGGAATATCGTCGCATTGTCCGATACTAGCACTTGAGGATAACCGTGAACAGCGAAAATTTGTTCCAACAAAACGATTGTATTCGCGCTAGTAGGTGCATCTCTAAGAATTTTTACCTCAGCCCATTTGGATCGGGCATTAAGCCTTGGAATGGTCCGGCGTAATCAATGTGTACTCTCTCCTAGTTCTCTTGAGGCGTTTCCCAAGGATGTACAGGAGCTTTAGGAGGGTTTGTTCGAGAAATAGCGCAATTTTCACAACCTTTTACGAGGTTTTCAATATATTTATCAATTTTGGGCCAGTATACGTAACGACGGGCTAACTGTTTCATCTTGGTAGTACCTAGGTGTGTTTCGTGTAATTCTTTTAGGATTTTTGATCTGAGCCCTGTTGGAATGACTATTCTATCTCCTCTGAACAGAATTCCATTAGCCAGAGTGAATTCGGAATCGTTTGAATTTGTTGAAAGTTCGTTTAAAATCTTTGACAACTCTAGATCTTTTCCCGTTTCTTTCTTTATTATTTCTGCTGTTATCTCCTGACTTGAAATTTGGAAAATTACCTGAGAACATAACTGGTTTACTTCATCACCGATGGTCTGATCGATCGAGGGACGAGCTTGTTGAATTGGTGCTCTTGAAAAACAGTCGACATTTTTGTTCTCGATTCCCTTCTTGCATTGAAGTTTGTAATTGAACCCAGACAGGTACGATGCGTATCGTAATAGGCGTGCTGAAGTCATTTGTGGTAGAGCTCTATTATGCCTGAAAATTCGAGAAATCGGTTCATTATCGGTTACAAGTAGGAAATGAGTTCCGTACAGATAATAGTAGAAATGTGAAACTCCGAAAATTATGGCAAGTGCCTCTCGATCCAATTGGCTATAGTGTTGTTCAGCTTCTGATAGTGAACGTGATGCATACGCTATTGGTCTTTCAGTTCCCTGGATCACGTGGCTGAGAACCGCTGCTAAACCAGTAGGGCTTGCATCTGTCGTAAGAATCAACGGTATTTCAGGGTTGAATGGTACAAGTACCCTATCACTACACAGTTCAGCTTTGATCCGGAGAAATGTCGCTTCACATTTTGATGACCACATCCATTTTACTCCTTTCTTCAAAAGTTCTCGTAATGGATAAGTCATAGTAGCTGCATCTGGAATAAATCGGGTATAATATGAGACAAGTCCTAAAAAGCGTTTAACTTCTTCACGTTTGAAGGACGTTGCATCTGTTGAATAGCTTGAATCTTCTTTGGGCTTTTGCTTATCTTGTTGAACTCTATCAGTCTTCCCAAATACTCTACCTTTTCTTTGAAGAATGAACATTTTCGCCTGTTGACGTGGAGGTTGAAATCTGAAAGTCTTTGTAGACATGCTTGGAGGTTATTCATGCATTCTTCCTTGGTGGTACCGTGACATATAATGTCATCAAAATATGCCTCCGTTTTTGGCAATCCTTTCAATATTTGAGAAAGAATTCGGTTGAACTTGGAAGGTGCGGTTTTGATTCCGAAACTTAGGCGGTTGACTTTGTAGGTTCCCCGGTGAGTTGACATGGTCTGGATCATGCTGGCTTCATCATCGACAACAAGGTGAAGATATGCTTTGTAGAGGTCAAGTTTACAGAAAAAAGCCGAATTACGTAAACTATCAATAACATCCTCTATCTTTCTAATAGGATGGTTTGCTTGAACTATTCTATCATTGACCCCAATTTTGTAGTCAACGCAGAGGCGAACGCTACCATCTGGTTTTGGGATAACCACCAGAGGTGATCCCCAATCACTGGATGTTACAGGTGTGATAATATTGTCTTTCTCGAGTGCATCCAATTCTTTATTCACCCTGTCAAGTAATGCATATGGGACATTCCTCTCTCGATTGAATATTGGTTTGGCTCCTTCCCGAAGCTGTAATGAAATTTTGAATCCTGGAACACATCCTACTTTTTCTTCGAAAATAGGGGCGAATTTTTGAAGGATTTCATCGAGTGATTTGAGAGGTTGAATTTGAGCGATATGTGTTTGGTTCATATCAGCGTCAATTTTACTTAATTCAATTCCCAAACCTCTAATCCATTGGCGTCCCAAAAGTGCATCATGTCCTGTAGGAACTACGTGAAGTTCTCCTCTTATCAGCTTTCCTTTGTAGGAAATATCCACCGTTATCTTCCCCTCAGGTTTTATAATATTTCCTGAGTATGATCGAAATGCTAATTTAGAAGGTAGTAATGTATAGTATAATGTAATGTATAGTATAAGTAATGTATAGTATAATATGTATGTATAATGGATAGTACATCCAAATTTAAACATTCAAATTTATCTTTTGGAATTAGGGAGAATTTTGCTCCACTATCCACTTCGAAGCGCTGAGGTTTTCCATTCAGATTGACTGAAATCATGTATTTGTCTGAATCATGTCCTGATACGAATAAGTCGACAACATCGCATGACTGAATAACTGTATCGACTTTGTTGATATGTGTAGTCATTAGAGTCATTATCAGAATATGTTTCTAGAAAATTAGTTGAATTAGCTTTCTTTTTGCTCGACATCAATGTCGTTATACAAACTCTTGAAATATGACCTAATTTTGAACACTTATCACATTTCAATTTTGATTTGTTAGTTCGACAGTCTGTAACAGTGTGATTGTCCTTACCAAATCTGAGACATAAATTTTCGATTCCTAACGCCTTGAAATCTACTTGACGCTGACGTGAACGAGATTTTCGAAAATGCGGCTGAAACTGGCTTGAAGAACGGCTGTGAGATCGCTGGCGTGAACGAAAACGTCTGAAATCTGAAACTTTGTTAATTTCCGAAGAATTGAAATTTGCATGACTTGATCCTGTTCGTTGAGCTAACTCTTTACTTTCTATTTTTGATGCTTCAAGGGCAAGAGCTTGTGTCAGGATATCATCAAACTTAGTTTTAGATGATTGTAAAATTTGTTCTCTCAGCCAATCGTCTTTTAGACCTCTGATAAATTGTGCTCTTAAGAATACGTCGGCAATTGAAACGGAAGACTCACATTGGCATTCAACTGAGAATTCGCAGTCAGATAGGTCTCGTCTAAGCGCAGCTACAAAATCTGATATTGATTGATTGTCTTTTTGATAAATACTGAGAAAATAATGATGTGAAACTACAACACTTTTTTTTGGAATCAACATTTTCTTGAACTCATCGACTAAATTCCGATATTCTAGCGATTTTAATGGTTTCTCGGGACCTAGGAATGCTGCTAGGCTATTGTAGTGGTCACTTCCAACTGATACACATAGGAGTTGAGCAATTTTCTTTGTATCCGTCAGTCCTTTCATATTGTAATAGTTTTCGAAACGTTCCAGATAGCTGGTGAACTTCTCTCGTTTGGCATCAAAATGTTCGAATGGAGCTACGTTATACATACTATTTTGGTTAGGCAGATGGCCTCCAGATCCTGTCATTCGTGAGGTTGAAGCTATTGCCTGAGCTTGCACTTGGAATTGAACTGAAACTTGGTTTAAGAGTTCTCTCTGTTGTTCTTTGAACATTGCAATGAGAGCAGTGAATTGAGTTTCATCCATTGTGTCTACTGGTTGAAAAGTAATGTAGACCTTACTTGATTGATTTTTAGATCGATTTTTCCGATCGTCGCCAACTGAAATGGCCTTAGATTATTGAACTGAATGATTGCACGCAGTTTTTCGTAATTGCAGAATAGAAAAGATATATTTTTATATATTTTTATATTTTTATCCCATCCTCGTCGCCAACTGAAATGGCCTTAGATTATTGAACTGAATGATTGCACGCAGTTTTTCGTAATTGCAGAATAGAAAAGATATATTTTTATATATTTTTATATTTTTATCCCATCCTCGTCGCCAACTGAAATGGCCTTAGATTATTGAACTGAATGATTGCACGTAGTTTTTCGTAATTGCAGAATAGAAAAGATATATTTTTATATATTTTTATATTTTTATCCCATCCTCGTCGCCAACTGAAATGGCCTTAGATTATTGTACTGAATGATTGCACGCAGTTTTTCGTAATTGCAGAATAGAAAAGATATATTTTTATGTGTTGTAACTATGAACATGAAACATCAGGAATGTTGTTATTGTTATAATAGTGGAGAGTCATTACAACTATCAAGTCAATTAACATTACGGAGAGAAACAACGAATAAAACACCGTTATCCGTGAGTTGAGTTAACGCTGACTCCTAAAGAAATTCAGTTCTCGGTTGCTAGGGAAGCATTGCTGACAGACAAGAGACTCTACAAATTTCCTAACAAACAAAGAACTCATTTAATCAGCTAAAATTTTAACAAAGAATAGGCCTATCTATTACAATCAATTTATTCAATTGCGATTCACACTCGTGTTTCTGCCTTGATTTGTCCCAACTTCAAGTCCTCACTGGGAAGGAACGGTTTTTACTACAGAGCACTGGGAGGTCTCATTCATCATAGAATTTCAATACTATTTTAATGTTATGAAAGCCATGCCCTCATGTTTCCGAGCTAGGGCGTTTTACATTTTTCAACCCCTACTCACAACGCTCACTGACAATAACCTAAATCTACGGGACCCTTGTAGATTTCAAATGGAGCCGATATACCAAATTCCATGAAAATCGGTCCATGGTAATCAGGAAAGTGGCACGTAAGGCGGACGGGCGGAAATTTTTTTATTCGTCTTTCGGATTCTACGTACTTTGAAACATGAACCATCAACTTTCTTATTTATGGGAGGAAGGGGGAGGGGTAGAGATTTTACTCTTAATTGATTCCTAAGTTGTATACGCGACACTTTCCTTTGTAACATTCTTTGTCCCGTACGCGACACGGTTTTCGGTTTATTTGGAGTTTAGTTTTGCCTCAAGCTTCCGGGTTTTTTCAGTCACATCTGAGTGTGCAGTGAATACGTCCTAACTGAAGGATTTCGACATAAAGATATTGAGTATTGTGGCTGCCATCCTACATCCTGTTATTAATTGTTTGTACCGTATGATTATACATTTCTTACAATGTCTTGGAGATGATTTGACAACAATAAAATACTTTCAGTTCGTTTACGGAAATTCACGAGTTTACCTATTCGCGGTTATAAATCACACATACACAAGTGGTGACCCCGTAAAATCAAACTTTCGGTGTATCAAGTGTAACAACCGCGTATCTACCGATCCTTCCCGAATTTCCCTCGAACATTTTGTACAATACGAACGTTTTCCGATATCGTACTCTATTCCGCAGGAATCGTGAGTTTCTAGTACAATGCAGGGAGAACCAGTTCCAGGGCAAAATCCGTAAGGTGAAGTACACGTAGCTAGAGTTGCTATTAAGATTCCTCCAATCTGGCGTCGTAATGTTAAAATTTGGAGGATGCAAGTTGATGCTCAATTTGCTAACTCTCCAGTCACGTCCGAGTTAACTAAATATAACTACGTACTAGCCTCCCTTGATAGCGATGTAGCTGAACTGATCTCTGACTTTTTGTTGAAACCTCTCTCAGCAAATCCCTATAAAGATCTAATGGACCGTTTGCAAGCCGAATTTGAAATTTCCTAAGGACGTAAAAAAAAGTAAACTCCTTACTGAATTAGACCTCGGAGAGAGAAAACCCTCGCAGTTAGGTACTTCGGGAGATGCGTTCCTTGGCAGGGAGTCAAGTTCAGGATGATTTCCTGAAAACCATGTTTCTCCAACGCTAACCAGTCAATGTGAGATCAAAATGGGCACCTTCTGCTGATCCGCTGGATAATATAGCTTTAATGGCAGATAAGGTTCTTGAATTAGCTCCTACATAGTACAGTATTCAAGCAGTGGGCACTTCCGATACCACTAGCACACGTCTTGACCGTTTAAAATCACAAATTGCTCAGTTGACTTCTTCGATAGCGTCTTTAACGCAACAGACAAACCGCTCTCGTTCAGTTGGACAGAATACTCGTGCTCGAGGTCGTTCAAGTACTCCAAAACCTGACAATGGCGATCCTAGTATGTGCCGTTATCACCGGAAATTTGGTAATAAGGCACGTAAATGCTTTCTCCCATGTTCGTTCTGGCCCAAACAGACAACTAAGGACTCGCAAGCGGAAAACTAACCGCCCCCTCCTGGGTTGCGATGGCGGGGAGAACGGGCACACAATACTCTAGTTTGACTAATACAAAGTACCTTGTTGATTCTGGTGCTGATGTGTCTGTCATTCCACCTATGCCTGAAGATCGGCTATATTTGTCTCAACGACAACTATTTGCTGCTAATGGTACACAGATCCCAACATTTGGTGAACGACTTCTCTCGTTGGACCTAGGCGTGCGTCGACAGTTTAGATGGCCGTTCATTCTTGCAGATGTTAAGCACCCCATCATTGGTGCTGACTTTTTGGGAGAATTCGGGCTACTCATTGACTTGAAAAATAAGCGCCTAATTGATTCATCGACTCGCTTGTGGCATCCAGCTTCCCAAGCAGAAGTTCCTGACCACTCCACAGTCCATGTCATAGATCCGGGTCATGAATATGTTTCACTCCTCCGTAGTTTTGCTAAACTGCTACAGGAAAGCCCCAGTTTTTGTAATCCAAGTTGTGAATTTGCCCACATCATCGAAACTAAGGGTACCCCTGTCTCAGCAAAACCTCGACGACTGCCACCGGACAAGTTGGCTCAGGCAAAACAAGAGTTCCAACACATGATCAACCTTGGTATATGCAGACCTTCAAAGAGTCCATGGGCAAGCCCCCTCCATATGGTCCCAAAAAAAGACGGCACATGGAGGCCCTGCGGAGACTATAGGGCTCTAAACGCAGTTACCATTCCTGATGCATACCCTATACCACATATACAGGATTTCAACTCACAGCTAGCTCACAAAACTTCGTTTTCAAAGGTTGACCTAGTCCGTGCTTATCACCACGTGCCAGTAGCTGACAACGACATACCCAAGACAGCCGTAGTAACGCCTTTTGGACTATTTGAGTTTGTACGGATGCCTTTTGGATTGAAGAATGCTGCCCAATCGTTCCAACGGTACATACATTCTATTCTCCAGGATTTATCTTTTCTCTACGTCTATCTGGATGATATTCTTATTGCCTCATCTTCACCAAAGGAGCATATTGATCATTTACGTACCCTATTCACTCGGTTGAGTAGTCATGGGATTTGTATCAATATAGCAAAATGTGTTTTTGGTGTTGAAGAAATCTCTTTTCTGGGTTTTCTCATCAATTCTCGTGGTATCAAACCCCTTCCAGAACGTGTTGCCACTATCACCAACTATCCACTTCCAAATACGATTGAAGAACTGCGCCGCTCCTTAGGGTTAGTGAATTTCTATCGTCGTTCAATACCAAATGCTGCCAACCTTCAACAACCATTGTTTGTGTGCAAATCCCAAAAAACGTGATCGACGCGAGGTAGTGTGGATACCAGAGTCAAAACTGGTATTCGAGCAAGTTAAGGGCGCTTTAGCCAACGCTACTTTGCTTGCACATCCATCCTGCGACCTTTCAATGGTCCTCATGGTAGACGCTTCAGAATCGGCAGTTGGCGCATCTCTACAACAGCTGCAGAATGGTACACTAGAACCACTTGGATTTTTCTCCAAGAAGTTTTCCCCTGCGCAGCGTTCTTATAGTACCTATGACCGAGAGCTTCTGACAGCATACCAAGGCGTTAAATATTTCCGGTTTATGCTAGAAGGTCGCCAATTTTCAATTTTCACTGACCATAAACCTCTTATTTATGCTTTTGCTCAAAGACCAGACAAAGCCTCTCCTCGACAGCTACGCCACTTGGACTACATAGGTCAGTTTACCACAGACATACGGTATGTACCTGGAGCCAATAATACACCTGCTGATACGTGTTCCCGCATTACAGCCATTCATGTTGGTTCATCAGTGTCAATCCAGGATATAGCAGCAGCGCAAGCCACTTGTTCTGAATTGCAACATCTGAAAAGCTCCATGAACTCAAAGCTCAAACTCCAAGAAATGACTTTTGAGAACGGCATCATACTTGTTTGTGATACCTCAACTGGTAAACTCCGACCATTTGTTCCGGATGCTTTCCGGATTCTATGCACAACCTTGCTCACCCTGGAATTGCTGCATCAGTAAACCTTGTCCAGAACCGGTACTGTTGGCCTTCTCTAAAAAAGATGTTGCACTCTTATCTGGGCAAAAACTTGTGTTCCATGTCAACGGACCAAAGTTTGGCACCATACAGCCAGTGCCATTGGTACATACCAACCAGTAGAGGCCAGATTCGCACATATCAACGTAGATATTGTCGGACCACTCCCTATTTCACAAGGGTTTCGTTACCTTTTAACCATTATTGATCGGTTTTCTAGATGGCCGGAGGCAATACCTCTAAGTGACATTACGTCAGAAACGGTTGCTACAGCTCTCATCAGCTCATGGATATCGCGGTACGGTGTTCCTCGTCGCATAACTACTGATCCGGATAAGCAGTTTGACTGCCTGCTTTTCAAGCATCTCACTGCAATGCTCGGCTCCGAACACATCCAACCATGGCCTACCACCCTGCCGCTAACGGGGCCATTGAAAGATGGCACCGCAGCTTGAAGTGTGCCTTGAAAGCACAACTGACGGAAGATTGGATTTCCATGTTACCAACAGTCCTCCTAGGATTACATTCCTACCTTATCCCCGACATTGGAGTAACGCCAGCCGAAATCATCTATGGAGAACCCATTCGTCTTCCAGTTGATTTTTTCGATTCCCCAAGTAGACCTCCAGACCTTCCAAATTTACTTGTGAAATTGCGTGACCATGTCCGTAACCTCCGTCCAGTTCCTTTCAAACATCACACCGCCAAAATTCCTTATGTCCATCCAGATTTACCTGTTTCTTCGCATGTTTTCGTACGACAGGATGCTATGAGAAGATCTTTGCAACCTACTTACGATGGCCCTTATCGCGTACTGTCCCACACAGACAAAGTTTTCCGCCTACAGACGCCTCGGGGAGAGCAGAGTGTTTCGGTTGACAGAGTCAAACCAGCTTTCATGCTGGATCAGCCCGCAGATCTGGACCCAGCTCCTCATCCATTTTCGATCCCACATACAAGCACACCAACTTCTGTCCCGGCAACTCATCAAACTACAACTCAGAGCGGTCGACAAGTCCGGTTTCCAGAACGGTATCGTTGAAACTTGGGGGGGGGGGGGGGAGTAATGTGGCTGCCATCCTACATCCTGTTATTATTTGTTTGTACCGTATGATTATACATTTCTTACAATGTCTTGGAGATGATTTGACAACAATAAAATACTTTCAGTTCGTTTACGAAAATTCACGAGTTTATCTAGTAAGTAAAGTGAAGTAAGCAACCATTTCAGGTTGAATTTTCGTCCAACTGCCATTCTTGGCGTCGCGGACGTCATCAGCTGTCTCCCTAAGGGGAGATCAGAATTTGTTCTGATGATTTCGCTCATGGCTTCCCAAACATCACCGCCCTGGGTTGGAACGAGAGATTGCCGATCGTCTAATAGACAGAAAACTTTCTGCGACGACCAGACTCGAACGCGCGTCCCCGCTAGACGGTTCTCATCTTATCACCGCAGTCGGGTACACTGTCCACTAGACCACCGACGCCCACGAGTTTATCTATTCGCGGTTATAAATCACACATACACAGTATCATAAATTTAGATTAATATTGAACTTTAATGATCGAATGAGACCAGCTAGAGCTCTGTAGAAACAACCGTTCACCACCTACTAGGGCTAGAGGTTGGGACGAATGACGAAGCAGAATTAAGAGTGAGAATCGCAAAATGAATGTTTTTCAGAATGAAATATGCCGATTATCCGTCCCAAATTCACCTGATGGAATTATTCCAATATTTTTGTTCCTTAGAATAGAGTTTCATGTCTAGAGTTTGATGTTATTGATGGTACTTGCTATGAATGGAAGAGCCATTCTCTTTGCAGACGGGTGATCTACACGGAAAAACAATGAAAGGTTGAGTAATTATTTGCAGTATATTCATGTTCAACAATGAACCTTCGTACGAAATTCAAATCTGATTGAATTACGCTCTTATACCTACGCATGTGTTATCGCCTGGATGATATTATATTCAAAATCGTATTACGTAACTATAAAAAAAAAGGTCGTAACTATAAAAAAAAAGTGTTCGAATTTACTTTCTAATTCGAATTTACTTCCCCAACTTCAAAGAAATAGCACGATTCGGAGAAAAAACGTCGATTCAAAAGTTACATTGATGAAAATATTGAACTGAAACATTGCTGCAACCGCATTAGCATTGTTGGTTCATTACAATCAATATCCACTTAGAAGGAAACAAAAATGGCATCCCACTAAAGTATCTACACTGCATGCAGATACATCTATACATCTATACATGGATATGTATAGATCTATACATGGATTTGTATATATCTATACATGGATATGTCCTATGATGGCAATTTAAATGATGAGCTAACTCAGCTGAACAATGACCACTCAGGCGCCTTCAGCATTCTCCATTGACCCTGCCTCTCAAATTTCAGGTTCCTGCGTTCAACAGGAGAGGAAATGGCCTTGGAACTCACTCAGCTGATCAGTGACCACTCAGGCGCATTCAGCATTCTCCATTGACCCTGTCTCTCCAATTTCAGCTTCCTGCGTTCAACAGGAGAGAAAATGGCCTTGGAGCTCACTCAGCTGATCAGTGCCCACTCAGGCGCCTTCAGCATTCTCCATTGACCCTGCCTCTCAAATTTCAGCTTCCTGCGTTCAACAGGAGAGGAAATGGCCTTGGAGCTCACTCAGCTGATCAGTGACCACTCAGGCGCCTTCAGCATTCTCCATTGACCCTGCCTCTCAAATTTCAACTTCCTGCGTTCAACAGGAGAGGAAATGGCCTTGGAGCTCACTCAGCTGATCAGTGACCACTCAGGCGCCTTCAGTATTCTCTATTGTCCCTGCCTCTCAAATTTCAGCTTCCTGCGTTCAACAGGAGAGAAAATGGCATTGGAGCTCACTCAGCTGATCAGTGACCACTCAGGCGCATTCAGCATTATCCATTGACCCTGCCTCTCAAATTTCAGTTTCCTGCGTTCAACAGGAGAGAAAATGGCCTGGGAGCTCACTCAGCTGATCAGTGCCCACTCAGGCGCCTTCAGCATTCTCTATTGACCCTGCCTCCGTAACGCTTCAAAGGGATCTGTTGGATGACGATTCCTATTTTAGGAGTCATGTATGTATCATCCAGCACGATCTCATTTGTTACTCACGATCATATGTTAGTAAACATGCGCATAATTCAGCTTTCCGTACAGGTACATTCATATTAGGGACCATGTACCATGTTTAGTAAATTGAGAGCTTTCCAATGAGTGGTGAACGATTTTTGTGGGGTGGAAAATGAGGAAGTTAGTTCCTGCGTTTAACAGGAGAGGAAATGGTCTTGGAGCTCACAGATTGCAGCTCAGTGATCATCAACTTTGATGATGTATAGAAGTATGTATCGATTGACCCTGCCTCTCAAATTTCAGCTTCCTACGTTCAACAGCATCAGAAAAGAAACGTTGCATTGTTTGTGTGTCGAAAATTTTGGAATGACCCCCAGAACTAAGACATTTCCATGTCAAAAACTCCTCCTCTCGTACAAGTACGCTACCAGGAGAGACATTTTATGCCCTTTCCCCTTCATATTTTCCCTTATCCCCCGTTACGCTCCCCGCGTAACGCTCCCCGCGTGACGATTTTTCATTTATGTGCCATAGTAAAGACATAAAATGTCAAAAAGCGTCAAAGTCTTAAACATACGCTAGATGTTTCTAACAAAAACAAAAAAATTTAATAGAATTAAATTTTGGTCTATTGTAATCCGATATTTGCTTGTTGAACTTTGGCATTGAATAGCTGCTAGACGTGAAATATTAGGAAAAATAGCGTTTGCCCGAAAAACAACGTGAAATTTGAAATAATAACTACAACAAAGTTTTTGGTTTATTATTTTCAATAATAAGCCTTTGGAATCGAGCAAGAAAAAAAAATTTTTAACCCCCCCTCAAAATTTGATGTTTTACGTTTCAAGGTACGTAGAATACGAAAATCGAATAAAAAAATTTCCGTCCGTCCGCCGTACGCCGTACGCGGCACTTTTCTTAGCAACACTGGACCGATTTGGTTCAAATTTGGTATATGGGCTCCATTTGGGGTCTAGTTGTGCCGCGAAGCTTTTGGTTGATGTAGGTCACTTCTAAGGGGTGAAAATTAAGGGTTGAAATTTTCAAGAGTGCCCTAGCTCGAAAACTCTCGAAATAAAAGTATCGTTTTTTCACCAATTTTAAATAGTATTGAATTTTTAAAAATTTTTGAGACCACCCGGAGCTCTGTAGGACAAACCGTTCGGTCCCTACGAGTACTTGAAGGTTTTCCTTCGATAAAACAGAATCATGAGTGTGAATCGCAAAAGAGGTCTAATCTCCATTCAAATTTTATCGGACTAAAATGCGATCGCTGTTCATTTCTTCGATTTGTATACAGTTTTGCCTTCTGCATAACCAGTAATCAAATTTCCATATGAAGCTTTCTATTTTTCCAATCGAGTGTGAAGCCTTTAGTTCTTTCTAATAAACTTGATTGTGAAGGTGTGAAGCCAGTATGGTGTGGTAGGTAGTACCTAGCTGGTAGGTTAAAAAAAGTTGGTAGGTAAAAAAAATGTTGGTGGGTAAAAAACGCTGCTAATCATTGCTCAAAGGCTTCTTCACTCTTCAGATCACTGATCAGCTGAGTGAGCTCCGAAGCCATTTCAATCCTATTGAATGGAAGTGCTCTTTCAGGCGTCTCCAGCATTCGAGGAAATCTTCTTCACTCCTCAGATCACTGATCAGCTGAGTGAGCTCCAAAGCCATTTTCAATCCTATTGAATGGAAGTGCTCTTCCAGGCGTCTCCAGCATTCGAGGAGATCTTCTTCACTCCTCAGATCACTGATCAGCTGAGTGAGCTCCAAAGCCATTTTCAATCCTATTGAATGGAAGTGCTCTTCCAGCCGTCTCCAGCATTCGAGGAGATCTTCTTCACTCCTCAGATCACTGATCAGCTGAGTGAGCTCCGAAGCCATTTTCAATCCTATTGAATGGAAGTGCTCTTCCAGGCGTCTTCAGCATTCGAGGAGATCTTCTTCACTCTTCAGATCACTGATCAGCTGAGTGAGCTCCGAAGTCATTTGCAATCCTATTGAACGCAGGAAGCTAAAATTTGAGAGGGAAGGTCAAGGGAGAATACAGATGGTGATAGGTGCTATTGATGGAGAACCAGTGATCTACACAGAAGGGTGATCTATACAGAAAATAATAAACCTTTGAGCAATGATTTGCAGCGTTTTTGGTTTAAAACTCAACCTCTTTATGAATCAATTCAATATACTTGTTATATGTTAGATATACAGGGTGTTACACGGAAAGGTTACACCTCCCTTCATTTCCGCAAAATACAGCGTAAAAAATTGGGAAAATTCTTCATGATTTTTTTGTGAGGAATTCAGGAAAAATACTTTCGCGCAAAATACTCGCGCGCAATAGACACTAACTTCATTTTTTCAACTGGAACAACCCCTTTTGGTTTATTATTTTCAATAATGAACCTTTGGAATCGACCAAGAATAAAAAAAAATTTTCAAAACCCCTCAAAGTTTGTTGGTTTACGTTCCAAGGCACGAAGAATCCAAAAATCGAATAAAAGTTTGGCCGTCCGTCCGCCGTCCGCGGGAATTTCCCCACTCAGCATTGACCGATTTTGATAAAATTTAGTACTTAGGCTCCATTTAGGGTCTAGTTGTGCCTCGAAGATTTTGGTTAATGTGGATCACTTCTAAGGGTTGAAAAATGAATTTTTAAAACGCCCTAACTCAAAAAGATTTTGATATGAAGGTAGGTATTGTTTTCCCATCAATCAAATGGTCTGTTCGGAGAGGCAGTCCTGAACGGTTCGGAGGGGCTTGGAGGAGCCCGAAGGAGTTTGGAGGAGCCCATTCGCCTCTATCCCCTCCCCTTTTCAGTTCCGGTTTGGTTCCGAACTGTTCCGGACTGCCTCTCCGAACAGACCCTAAGATAGTTTAGAATTTAAGACAAACCGTTCGCTCCCTACGAGAATTGATGGGTTGGACGTACGATAAATCAGAAACACGAGTTTGAATCGCTAAAGAGGTCTAATCTCCGTTCAAATTATAGCTGACCGAAATGCGATCGATGTTTTTCTGCATGTTGGATGGTTGGTGGCTTTGCAGACGAGTGATCTATATAGAAAAATAATAAACCATTGTGAAATAATTTGCAGCGTTTGTTAGGATTAATATTTAATGCTTCTTGTCGAAATCTGAGGACTTGCTGTTTCCATCTGAAAATGGAATTGGTTCGTACTAAAGCCAACTTTTACTATCGCTTACCGAGAACTCTGACGGTCTGTCCGGTCACGTCCAATCCGGGATCTGGCAAGCATATAGGCCCGATGATCTTGTTGAAGTTGATGGAAGAAGCAAGGGTCAGGATGGAAATGTCGTTGAGATAAATCTGCGAGACGTAACCAGCGTGCTGTTGGATGCCGGCAACGTCGATGATGACATCACCAGGGCTGGTTTCTGTTTGTTAACAACATAAACTTTCATGATGAAAAGGAATAACTACGTATACTATACACTTGTAAGAATATTTTTGATACAGTCAACCTCCATAACTCTGAATAGTAAGAAATATCGTTGATGACAGTATCTGTGTTGTAACCAGCGTGCTGTTGGATGCTTGCAACGTTGATGATGACAGCAGCCTGAATTCCGAGGGAAAGAGACCGTTAGTTTTTATTTGTAAAATACGACATATCCTGGAGGCACAACAATCTTCAAAGCATACCCGGTGCATACAGTATGTTGGTATGCTATACTAAAAATCGAAAAAACCAAGAATCGTTTAAAAAACGTCTGCCAAGTTGGGTGGGCAGTATAGCTTCCTCACTCATTGTAACATGGACGTATAGAATCAGTTGGCGAAAAACAGGAGAGGAAATGGCCTTGGAGCTCACTCAGCTGATCAGTGACCACTCAGGCACCTTCAGCATTCTCCATTGACCGTGCCTCTCAAATTTCAGCTTCCTGCGTTCAACAGGGGAGAAAATGGCCTTGGAGCTCACTCAGCTGATCCGAAGGTGCTGAAATTTATAGGGGACCGTCTAGGACCTAACCCGCACAATCCCTGAAAATTTCATCAAAATCGGACCACAGGTTAGTATAGTTTTGCCCGGGACAAGGATTGACCACAGACAGACCGACAGACCGACAGACCGACAGACAGACAGACAGACAGACAGACAGACACGGAACCAAAATTGTTCGGGAAGCTCTAAAACGCAAAAAGCAAGTGGAAATTTTGATTTTGGAGGACATTTTTTTTTTCACTTCTTTCACGAATACAAAGCTTCCCTACCTTCGGTAGTGAGGAAGCAAAAAACTTTCTAAAAGAAATTGTAACACCATTGTTCCTTTTCTCAACCATACCTTCAACTGAAAGATTTCTTTGAAAATTCGCTCATTAATTCATGCTGCATGAATGGATTTTTTTTTTTTTTTTTTTTTTGTCTTTTCTAAGTTTCAGAAAACTAAGACTTAGTTTCTTCAAAGATTAATAATACAAAATTCAGAAAATAACTTCTTGAAAAACACTATATTTTTATTCCACAAAGAACACTTGAAATGAAAACAGAACTACCTAACAGTTTGAAGCCGTGGTGGTAATTTTGACATTGCTCTAATTCTCGTCAAAAAATATGAGGTCAATAAAATTTTTAGCGAACTTACTTTTAAACTACCCGAAAGTTTGAAGTCATACATTAACATTTTTTCGGAGATCCCTGTTTGGTATAGTATAAAACAATCTCCGTTTTTCTTGTTTTAAGTAAATGCTTTATGAAGTAACTTATAGTTTTCGCAGCCAATTTCTTCCAGGTTACTTCTACTAACATTACTTTCTCAAAAGAGGACTAAGTAGTTCAAAAATTCTCGAAAATATAATGAAATCTTTTTACTAGAGCGATCGTGGGTTCCCAAAAGAACGGCGATCTTGATCCTGTCCTTGATGACCTCATCAGTGCAGTGAGCGGCAGTGATGACGTGGTTTGGAGTGATGATCGAACCACCGCAGAAAGGAGTGTGTCCAGGAAAATCAACCGTGGCGATTCCGACGATGAAGGGGTATTTGTTGGTTTCGTAAAATTTACCTCCTACAATTCTGGAACCACTGACCTGCAACAGGGAGTCACGCACTTCAGAATCTGCAGTAAGTTATGTTTTGAAATTGAATATCCAACTTTTCAACCACACTTTAACCGTTCCATAAACTATCAGAGAGTTGAGATCTACATAGGATTTTAGGAAGTTGCAGGTAATTAGAGTCTTGTAGGGGTACCTTCCTGGTCGATCAATGTCTGAATTCAGTGTTATGATCCTGATTTCACAAAGTTCATCATTCATGATGTAATGAAGTAGTGGTCTTTATTTGATATTTATTGCTGTTAATTGTTGATCTGGTGTGCAGAAAAAAGGTTGTTGAGAACAAAATTTCAGAAAAGTTTATTCAAAAAGTGTTGTTATCACTATATGCAAAACTAAGTACCTACAACTCTGAGAATTAAACATCAATCGCATTTCTGACAGCTAAAATTTGAACGGAGATTAGGCCTCTTCTGCGATTCACTATCGTGTTTCTGATCTATCGTAAGTCCGACCCTTCAATTCTCGTAGGGAGCGAACGGTTTGTCCTACAGGACCACCGCGTGGTCTCTAAAAATTCAATACTACTCAAATTTGGTGAAATTGGCTTAACTTTCACACCTAAGAAGTGACTGCCATCAACCAAAAGCTTCGGGGCACAACTAGACCCCAAATGGAGCCCATATAATGAATTTCATCAAAATTGATCCATTGTAACTAAGGAAAATTTTCGGATTGAAACGTAGGTAAACTATCAAATTTTGAGGGGGTTAAAAACCTTTCTTGGCCGATTCCAATGGTTCATTATTGGAAATAATAAACCAAAATTTCGATTACGTTCGGTGGAAATCCCGAAAAACTTTTGACCACGCTACAAAAGCCATCAGTTTTTGAGAATCACACTGTGTGGCCTTCCAACATCGTCTTAAACAATCTTCGAACTTCCTCAAAACAAATGAGAAAAAAACTAAGTGAAAATAATGTGGATTTTCTTGGTAGACTCGAAAACAAGAACATTTACCACTATGACATCAGCAAGCAATTCATGTTCTTTTGACTAGTAACACGGGAAAAATAAGGTAATAATGCCCTTTCCAAAGTTACAAACTAACTTATTACACTTCACTCTGAATAATTTTAGCGAATTATCAAGGAAAATGGAGCTATTTTTGATATCAGATGAATTAATGTATGAAGATGAGGAGGTAGGAAATGTGGCCTCTTCTCTCAGAAATGGTGATACGCTAAGCTTCTGATATGTAAAACCAGATTAACGAGGATAGAAAATTTGCTCCTAAGAATTTACGATATGGCTGAGAGAGGTTGATGGTGAGATTATATCCATTGAGTTTCAGGTTGAATGGGTCCCAGCACCCTTGGTTAGCTAGCCTCTAGTCTTACCTTTGGTGTGCGTTGTGATCTGATACTCGGTTGGGAGACTAGATCAGACCCACCTGTCATGAAAGCGATACCTAACATTTTTTGGTTTATTATTTTCAATAATGATCCTTTGGAATCGACCAAGAATAAAAATTGTAACCCCCCTCCCCCCTACCAAAAAATTATTTGTCTACGTTTAAAGGTACGTAGAATCCAAAAATTGTCCGATTTTGATGAAATTTGGTATATGGGCTCAAATGAGGGTCTAGTTTTGCTATGAAGCTTTTGCTTAATGTCGGTCACTTCTAACGGTTGAAAAATAAGGGTTGAAATTTTGAAATCGCCCTAGCTCAAAAAATTGCTAGATAAAGGTAGGTATTGTTTTTGAATCAATTTAAGATAGTATATCCCCCCTTATGAGAACTTAAGGGTTAGTATAATGAATCAGAAACACGAGTGTGTGGAGGCCTAATCTCCGTTCAAGTTTCAGCTGAATAAAATGCGATCGCTGAAGGTACGTGGTAGGCTGGTAGTATCTATGGTTGGTTTCGCGAGTTGGGCATCTCAGTGGGTGTACTCCGTGGTGTCACCAGACGCGTACTGCTCGGCTCATATTTAAACTGGTGGTCATTTTACAGAGGCACTTCCCTTCATCCTTCTCTCCCAAACCCACCTTCCTCATCATCCCTCATCCCTAGGGCCGGTGTCGGGTGAGTCATGGCTTGCCGTCAGAGAGACCTTTAGTCTTTGAGGGGAGATTATAAAAAATAAAATAAATAAATAAATAAGAAAAAAATTAAAATAAAAAAAGGTGATAATGGCAAAGCCGAGTTCTTTGCAGAAGTGTGATCTATATAGAAGAGTGATAAACCTTTGTGTAATAATTTGCAGCATTTTTTATTTATTGTGATTTCGGCACTAGGGAATTAAAAAACTGAAATATTGCTGCCGGAATCAACAGAATCGAACAAAAATTGCCAAAGAAAAACGCTGCAAATTATTACACAATGGTTTATTATTTTTCTATATAGATCACTCGTCTACAAAATCACCAACCATCCAATATGAAGAGAAGAAAAAAAAATTTAAAAAAAATTGAAAAAATTCAAAAAAAAAATCAAAATCACCAACCATCGTCAACATAATCTATGGAATAATTCGTGGTAGACTTCCAAAATTACTTGGTTCTATTTGCCCCAGTCTCCCCAGTATCGTTCCTCGACTACCCCTTGAACACCGTACCGCAAATGCCAACCTAATAACAAACATATTTATCCAAATAAGTACGTTGTATTTATTATTTTCTCCATTTTAGTGGTGCGTCCTAATAAGTTTTGAGGTCGGTCTGTTTATTTGTTAGAAAGGTGTTTTGGGACGAGTTATTGATTCCAGTCCAAGATCCTCAAGTCATGAGCGGATAATTTATCTTTACCTTGTCAAATAAAAACTTTCGAAAGAATTTCAAATTATACGTACAAACTATAGCATGTCTTACCATGTTCGTGCTATTGAAACTACTACTGGAATCATTATTTTCCGAATCAATTTCCCCTCCAGTTTCCCAATCAGTTTCGTATTCTCCTTCGGAGAAATCAACGATGCGCGGGTGTGCGCTAGCGTAAGCTACTGCAGCTACTAGTAACAACCACTTCATCATCTGTAAAAATAATGAATATGTTTGAAATGAGAAGTCTATAAGGTACCATAGAAAGAAACAAAACGCTGTAAATTATTACACAATGGATTATTATTTGTCTTTATAGGTCGTCTGCAAAGCCACCAACCATCCAACATGAAGAAAAACATCGATCGTATTCCGGTCAGTTAACATTTGAACGGAGATTAGGCTTCTTTTGCGATTCACACTCGTGTTTCTGATTTATCGTACGAAGGACCCTTGAATTCTCGTAGGGAGCAAACGGTTTGTCCTACAGCGCTCCGCGTGGTCTCTAAAAATTCTATACTATTCTAAATTGATGGAAAAACAATGCCCTTATATCAAAATTGTTTGAGTTAAGCGTTTTCAAAATTTAAAAATTCATTTTTCGACCCTTAGAAGTGACCCACATTAACCAAAATCTTCGGGGCACAACTAGACCCCAAATGGAGCCTACATACCAAATTTCACCAAAATCGGTCAATGTTAAGTGGGGACAGTGCCGCGTACGGCGAACGGCGGACGGACGGCCGAATTTTATTCGACTTTTGGATTCTACGTATCTTCAAACGTCAACCAATATATTTTGAGGGGGGAAAATAATAAACCAAAATTTAGGAATAATTTTCTGTATACATGGGTACCTGAATTGCTGTTAAAGTTTTTGGTTAGTCACACTCTTCTATGTGTCCACCATTGTACTCATGTTTTTCATGTTTTCTCACATTAAATAATAGTAGTTATACGTATACCAATTCAATTTTTCCACCAATATCGATCTGAAAATTGTAGGTTTTTGGTTACCTAATTATTCTCAGTAATGAACCTTCGGAATCAATAAAAAAAATAAATGTGATGGTTTTTGTTTTTAGGTACGTAGGTACTATTAATGAAAAGCCGTGTTCTTTGCAGACGGGTAATCTTCACAGAAAAATCATAAACCGTTGAGTTAAAATTTGCAGCATTTTTATAATAGAGCGTACCTCGGTTTGCTATTTTTCTATGTGAAAATGGCTTCCCCATTAGTGAATACAGTTGTTGTAACAAACTATTAGCTCCAAATTTTTATCAATGCTGAATATTTTTCTCACTCGATTCAAAAGTTCTTTATTGGATAAAATATATCAATGAATCGGTCACAAACGATGACCGTCTATTAAATATAGAAAAAAATCTAGGTATCATCAGCATCTGTTACAAACCATGTCCGCCAGAAATATACGAACGGATATCTGCCATCATCAACACTAACCCAACATACTTATGCAAAATGTCAACTTTTTACTTTTAATAAGGTGAAAACTTACTCAAAATTCGCTAAAGTGACCCGTTGAATTACAAACTAAGCTTCAAAAAGGAAAGCTGATGGAAAGATGCACTTGGAGAGCTTTTGATAGCCTCTGAAGAAAACAGTGTTTTAGAACAAAAAATTGAAATGTTTGAAAAATTTAGAAATCGGAAAATTTCTAAGCTTGAGGTAGACAACTAGTACTTCCTAGTACCTATAGTACCTGTAGTTTTTGAATTGATCAATAGCATAATATGATATTATCATACAAGGGGATTTGACGCTCTTTCACTCTGATTAATCAGATATATGATTTTCCATGAAAAATTTACGAGTTGAGCTCATTGTAGGCTGCAAGGTTTAAAACACGGCAAATAATTCAGGAAAAGTAATTGCAAATTACTTTTAGAATCGATTCATAAAGACTTTATGAATCGATTCTAAAACTAATTTCCATACTTAGTATTCCTGACGGGACACTCTGTACAGACCTCATTTCCAAAGAAGATAGAGAGAATCACGAGGGAATGAACGGAAAGAATACAACCTAAATTGATGAATAGTGTTATAGTTACCTTAGATCAGAGACGAACGTCGAATTCAAAGTAACGGTATTCAGTTCGACTTGAGTATTTATAGGTGGAAATACTGCGTCATTCCACAATCTACAAAAGATTTTTTGTGATGTACGACCTCTAATTTTTGACAGGGGGGAAGAAAACAACTTTATTGCTCCACGTGAAAGAGAAATTTGTCAAAGTTGACAGGACGGAGAGCCAGAAAATTTTCAGTGTTGGGAATGTGCCGAAGATTTTATGGGAAATTTGAGGTCTCCTAACTTTTTTCTACCTTCAGCAACTCGCGGATGGCGATGACCACAAATTATAATTCAGAAATGTCGACGTAACCGATTGATTACTTTTGCTGCGTTGTAGCGATGCATCGCGACCCGAGCTTTCTATTATGAATGGTAAATTCGACGTTTGGAAAATTATATAGATATCAAATTGATTTAAAAGCATCAGTTCAAACAGGTTATACTAACCCATAGGTACCTGATTTCTAACATTCAAATTGCTTCCGAGTCTATCAATGTTGCAGAAGCGGTGTTTTCACATCAGCGACATCAAAAAAATTATGATCTTGGGAAGATGATATCCGCTGATATCGAATGTAAACTTTGAGGATTTTCATAGGGGACCTCTACACAACAATTCGCAAAACCCCCATAAATGCCATCGAAATCGAAGTGGGGTGAAAGTTAGAAAAATTTAAAGCAATGCTTTCGTTGTCTTGGTAGACTCGGATGTAAAATTCTTCAAAATTTCCACTCGCATTCTACGTTTTTCTTCAATTCTTTATTTTTTGGATGCATACCTACGTCCTTTCATTGCTAGAGAAATTTTACATTTTAGACCCTCCTGAACAATTTAGGTACCTTAGGTGTCTGTTTGTCCGCAATTCCTTGCAACGGGCAAAACTATACGAAGTTTTTTTCTGACTTTGGTAACACCTTATGGGGGTTGTGCGGGTTGGGGTTCACTTACAAACTGTACGATCTCAATTGATCAATTTGATGGTGACATTTTGGTGTGATGATATAATGAACAGAACTATCATCGATGGGAATTTCATAGGTAGGTCTGGGAGAAACGGCTTTAAAGGGAGCCATTAAAATGGGGCACGATCTACCACCACTAAGTAGGAGTATGGTCTCATATGAATTGGAGGACCGTGTCCTTCGAAATGCATGATGGTCCCCTATGAATTGGAGGATGGTTCCGAGGAATTGGAGTGTGGTTTACCTTACAATAGGAAGATAACCCCCTCTGAATTGGAGGATCATTAGTGATCTGAGTGACACACAACTCTATTCAAAGAATTGGCCTTCTTCCGCAGAGGCGAGTGTTTTACAGTAGCTACCTTTATGTCAAGAGTTTTTTTTTTTTAACCCCCTATTTTTCATGCACAAAAGTGACTGACATCAACCAAAAGCTTCGCAGCACAACTAGACTCCAGATGGAGCCCATTTACCTAATGTCCTAATAATCGGTCCATGGGACGGAAAATTTGTTATTCGTATTTGTTATTCGGATTCTGCATGCCTTGAAATGTAAACCATCTTATTTAAGGGGGGGGGGGGGGTGGAAAAACTTCAATGCGTACCTACCTACCTATCTGGATACACTGTGGTTATTAAGTAATACATGATCTGGTGAGTATTACAAAACATGAATACGAGTAGAGATAAGTGTTCCAAAACTATTGGGTAGTACGTCACTGCTATCGTATGATGGAGGATATGAGTGTGACAATGAGTGTGAATCACATTACAAATAATATTTGGTATTCCAACATACCATCTGTTGACAAGATATTTATATCCAACAACCTAATACATCAGTGTGTTTTCGCTAAGTTTATTATTTTTTCCTTTTTGGTGTTCACGGACATCATTTTTGAGGTCGGTCCATTTTTTTGTTAAAAAGGTTTTTATTTTATTATTTTTCCATTTTATATTATTTTTTATTTTTCACTTTTTAGTGGACCTCAATTTGAATCAGAAATTAATTTACCCGCAGTTTTTCGATCAGTTTTCGCAATGTAGATCTACTTCAATACTGTGCATCATTTCAGTAAGGTGAACTAGAAGCCATAGGGTGGACGACATTTTGTAATCCGGATCAATTTCCATACGTGTAGATGAGTTTCCGTTTATGGATCAGTTTCAGGAGGTATTGGGGTCACTTTCCTTCTTAGCCATCTACCCTCATATCCCTTAACTGTTCGACTTCCCTCATATATCGTAGGTACTTGGTAGTTCTGACAACACAATTCAACAACTCAACCATGACATGATTGACGAGGGAGCTAAGTGCTACATCCACTTGATAGAAAACCCTTCATCATCTAACTGCACTATATACCTCATATTTGGTACGGCACTATTCAGTTCTGACGATCTCCTATACCATTACCTACCCTACTATTTATGAATGACGAAGAAGCGATGTGCTACACCCACTTGGTAGAATACCCTCTCATCACCTAACTGTACTATATACCTCATATTTGGTACAGCACAATGTACTTCTGAAGATCTTCTATACCATTACCTACCCAACTATAGTATGGATGATGAGGAAGCTATGTGCTACCCCCACTTGGTAGAATACCCTCTCATCACCGAGTTCTACTATATACCTCATATTTGGTACGGCACTATGCAGTTATGACAATCTCCTATACTATTGCCTACCCAACTGTATTATGGATGACGAGGAAGCTATGTGCTACACCCACTTGGTAGAATACCCTCTCATCACCGAGTTCTACTATATACCTCATATTTGGTACGGCAGTATGCAGTTATGACAATCTCCTATACGATTACCTACCCAACTATATTATGGATGACGAGGAAGCTATGTGCTACACCCACTTGGTAGAATACCCTCTCATCACCTAACAGTACTACATACCTCATATTTGGTACAGCACAATGTACTTCTGAAGATCTCCTATACCATTACCTACCCAACTATATTATGGATGACGAGGAAGCTATGTGCTACACCCACTTGGTAGAATACCCTCTCATCACCGAGTTGTACTATATACCTCATATTTGGAATGGCACTACGCAGTTATGGCAATCTCCTATACTATTGCCTACCCAACTGTATTATGGATGACGAGGAAGCTATGTGCTACACCCACTTGGTAGAATACCCTCTCATCACCGAGTTCTACTATATACCTCATATTTGGTACAGCACTATGCAGTTATGACAATCTCCTATACTATTGCCTACCCAACTGTATTATGGATGACGAGGAAGCTATGTGCTACACCCACTTGGTAGAATACCCTCTCATCACCGAGTTCTACTATATACCTCATATTTGGTACGGCAGTATGCAGTTATGACAATCTCCTATACTATTGCCTACCCAACTATATTATGGATGACGAGGAAGCTATGTGCTACACCCACCTGGTAGAATACCCTCTCACCACCTAACTGTACTATATACCTCATATTTGGTACAGCACAATGTACTTCTGAAGATCTCCTATACCATTACCTACCCAACTATATTATGGATGACGAGGAAGCTATGTGCTACACCCACTTGGTAGAATACCCTCTCATCACCGAGTTGTACTATATACCTCATATTTGGAATGGCACTACGCAGTTATGGCAATCTCCTATACTATTGCCTACCCAACTGTATTATGGATGACGAGGAAGCTATGTGCTACACCCACTTGGTAGAATACCCTCTCATCACCGAGTTGTACTATATACCTCATATTTGGAATGGCACTACGCAGTTATGGCAGTCTCCTATACTATTGCCTACCCAACTGTATTATGGATGACGAGGAAGCTATGTGCTACACCCACTTGGTAGAATACCCTCTCATCACCAAGTTGTACTATATACCTCATATTTGGAATGGCACTACGCAGTTATGGCAGTCTCCTATACTATTGCCTACCCAACTGTATTATGGATGACGAGGAAGCTATGTGCTACACCCACTTGGTAGAATACCCTCTCATCACCGAGTTGTACTATATACCTCATATTTGGAATGGCACTACGCAGTTATGGCAGTCTCCTATACTATTGCCTACCCAACTGTATTATGGATGACGAGGAAGCTATGTGCTACACCCACTTGGTGGAATACCCTCTTATTACCGAGTTGTACTATATACCTCAAATTTGGTATGACACTATGCAGTTCTGACGATCTCCTATACTGTTACCTACCCAATCGTGTTATTTGTGTTGAAAGAGCTATGTGCTACACCCACATGGTAGATTACCTAACTAACAGTACTATGATTATCCTTCATATTTGGTAGGAAAACTCACATACTCGAGCATTGATAAACACGTTTAATATGGCTCATGCAGGTTCTGAGCGAATAACCCAGTATAATTTCCCCCTTTCTCATCACCGCAGCACCTTTTAGTTATCGGAACCCCCCCTCATATAGTATATCATTTTAAAGCTTACAATCAGACCTTCAATTTGACTATACACAAATGGTCCTCCATCGACTCAGTCGGAAGTCACAGGGCAAGAAGAGTGAATGCGGACCGATATTCCCGAAAACGGGACCCACGTTTTTCAACTTCATTCACAAATTTTCGATACTTCTAACTGAGCAAAATGAAATCTGTTTGAAACGGGACCACCACGGATACTTGTAGAACAAATTTCAAAAAGAACCAGACAGATTGGTACCAGAATAAAGAAATGCAAGCGACTCGGACATACAAAAAAAAAAAAAATCGTCGTCCCACGACAACCCGAATTGAGTACCTCCTCTTTCGCGCGCCTTCGGCGCGTTGAAGTCGGTCAAAAAAAGACACCAAATTCCTGGGTGGCACTTAGGTTTTTCAGCTTTTCCCACGTTCTGGTGCTGTTCTGCTGAAGTGTAATTATATCGCTGGAACCAGCTCGGTAAAAACAAGAACTAGAGACCAAAAGGAAAAAATAATTTCGATTTCTTGCCGTTCTTACAGAGGGCAGATGAAAGACAGACGGTGACTGTGACACCACAATTTCGCAACTGACTCCACTTGCGCACGCTTCCACACGGAAGGAATACGTTTCCCGCCGCTTTCTTTGATAACCTAACGACTAACCTCACCTCTTACAGTGGTAGTATAACCGTGGGAAACAATAAAAAGCTGCCAAAATACGAAAACACATAAAAGGCAGATTAAAGACAAAAACCTCCGGACAAGCACATTTTATCCTCCTGCTCGCTTTATTTGCTTCTGAAAAAATCTGCAAATCCATTTTTTTCATGTCCACTGCTTTCATAGGTGAGTCATAGTGTTCAAGCAAAGTTGACTACCTAGGGGTCCGGACATGGCAGATTACTGTACATTTAGCAGTTTAAACTTTAATTTCTATATTTTAGCGTGAATAAGTGCATATTTTATTGATTGCCCGAAGTAGAACAAAGTTGATAGTTTATGGAGAATTTTTTTTTTGACACCCAAATCATAAATGTGCATTCGGAATCTTCTCTGGACAACGATTCGCCCTTTCTGGGAAAATGACCCATATATGTTTTCGCTTCATAATCGAGTTTATTTAGATAAAATAAAAGCTTCGCACTCCATTCGAAGAAATAAAGGATTTCCTTCATTTTGAAATTTGATTACTGGTTGCTAAGGACGCAAAACTGAGTACAACTCCATTTTGGTCAGCTATGAACGGAGATTAGGCCTCTCTTGAGAGTCACTCTCGTGTTTCTGATTTATCATAACTCCAACTCTTAAGCTCTCGTAGGGACCCCAAATGAAGCCCATATACCAAATTTCATCAAAATCAATTTTTTATTCGATTTTCGGATTCTACGTACCTTGAAACGTAAACCAACAAATTTTGAGGGGTTAAACAATTTTTTTCTTGATCGATTCCAAAAGTGTATTATTGAAAATAATAAACCAAAATGGTAAAAACCTAACTGAATAAACGGGTTTCCCATTTTTCTCTGGCAATTATTGTTCGATTTTGATGATTCCAGCGGTAATCTTTTAGATTTTCAATTCCCTGGACTTCTGCACTAATGAATTTCAAAAATCCTTTATAATTTCAAATTTAGGTACAACTTTTAAACTTTGAGCTCCTGCTATTTAGGTAAATACTAACCCGGAACGAAGAATTACCTAAATACCAGTTTTCAGCTCAAAACTCGATTTGTCTTCTTTCCCTCATAGAGCATCTTTCTGAAAACTTCTCACTATGATCTTTCACTTAAGCAAATGAGATGAAACCCGGTTTTTTACAGAACTGTTCATTGTGAGAACTTGAAAGTCTCTTTTACTTTTCAATGTTCATATCATTTACCTACTCGTAAAATATTTATGCAAAGCTCGTTGAATAAATTATTATTGATGCAGTCCAGGGTTGCAATGTTACTAACTGCACTGTCCCAAGAGTAACAACTCGCGTAAACAATAGGTAGTTACGGATTTCCAATTTCACGAACTGAGAAGACAACCCGTCGTTTTCTATTGATTTTCTCCCTATGTCGAGATCGGACCAATAGTTGAATCGAGAAGAGTTTCAGAAATTTTGGATGAATAGTTACTCGAGACGGGGAAGGGATACTCATCTCTCACCACCCTCTTGTATCAAAAGTGTACAAAAATAGAAAAATGAAGAATAAAGATATTGACAATCAGGTAAACCACTTTTTTTCTTAATTTGAGAGGAAAATTCCAACAAACAATTCAACAACAGCAAAACAACAATTCCCAATAATGCCCGGAAATAAACTGTTAGTCTCCCCACCCCATCCCCACAACACCAAAAAAAAAAATACTGAATTAAAGGTATCTAATCTAGGTAGTTTAGTTGTTTCCATGCTCTGCAGTTAGTATTCGATCGAAAATTTGAAGTCTTGAAGAAGATGAATCGTTACCGCAAAAATTTCCAAGTAGGTAAATCCAGTTTTTTCACGTTTCAGTTCAGTCTGTCGCTAGAAAGCAACGAAATACCGATGGCAGACTGTGTTACAAAGTTTTTACTTACGTTCTAGAACCACATGCCAAAATTGCAACTTTCCCAAAATACATAAATTTTGACCCTCAAATTTGCATTTTTTCAATTTTAGTGTGCCTTATATAAGCAATGGGTTACTGAAGGCAGACCACGATGCTCGAGTTTCAATAAAGTAGTGCAGTATTGAGCAAAAATTTGGAGTATCCCAAAATCAAAAAATGTTAATCAATAAATTGACAATTTTTGAATTTGATTCTGCCACTAGAAGACAGCGGGCTATCCAAGGCAGACCATGCTATGTTGTTCACATACCACTCATACTTCAACGTGTTAAAATGTGAATCATCCCAAAATTGTCTGAATTTTGAATCAAATTTGACAATTTTTCAATTTAACTCTGCCAGGACTTTACAGCTACTTAGGTTTGGCAGACAAGTCTCAAACCCGTAAGTAGACTTTTAAAATCCAGCAGTAAAAAATTTGAGACGTCCCAAACATTGTGGATATTTGCACAGAGTGTACAATTTTTAAAATTGAGTCTGCCGAGGGTTAACAGCCGTACAAGAGAGGCAGACTGATGAAAACATCCATGATTGGACTTAATCTATCATTCACGGAGTTTTTCATCCATCCCGGAGATATGATGATTTTTCGAGATTTTTGAACATTTCTCAAGGCCGCCATTTTTGAAAGCAACCGTTTTGGAATGACAGACTTGAATTTTCTATCTCAGAATGGTCAAGATTTTCATAATTTGTCGTCAAATCGTATCCCTAAATGAAGTGCTATTTTCGGCCTCGGCTCCAGGACTATTATCTTATTACAGCATTATAGGTTCTACATGCCAGGCCCTCTCTCCCAACCACCAAAAACACATCTAGCAACGATATCTGTATTGTAATATCAGTTAGATAATCCTCAACCTCACCTAAAGTTGGTAACGGTTTTACGTGCGACGACCTCTCTTATTTCTTCCATTATCCCACCAGAGTAGATTTGAGGAAAAGCCAATTTAGATAGTACAATTTCATTAGGTATCAAAAATTGTGAGCACAATCAGAAGTTCTAGTCATAACAGTATTTTCCAAAATAGGTATTCTAAATTCCCTATTCTCAAATTCATCTCAATATTACATATCGCACCCTTCCTAGAATAAGGGCACAACTCAAAAAACGTGATTTTTGGGAAATTGCGTTTGAAGTTTCAAACCCATTGGCTTGCGGTTCCACTGAATAGAAACGCACCGCCAACATTTACTATTGCATAACTGTGTACTGTAACATCTAAGCTAATGTTTTACGGCGAGTAAAAGATAATTTGTTGTTTAGGGGCCAAGAAGGGGGTAAATTTTGGTCAAATTTCGATAATATTTCGAGTTGTTACCTTTTTAACCGAACATTCTCTAAGATATTTTGAAATGTTACCTTACCCTATGGTACCAAATTATAACTTTCTGAGCCACTAGTAAAGATTATTACTTACTCACTTGTGTTTCCCAACGGAAAATTAATACCCGTTCGTCAACAATAATAATGAACATAACACAAATGGTTTGGAATCTTTTATGGCCTCTGGTGGACTGTACTTGGTGCAGGAATAGTTGGCAGTCTTGAAGTTTGAGCCTAATGGAGAATTTTAATAGGTATAATTTCGTCTGCATTAGATTGATTCTTAAAGAGCCATAGCATAATTATCATGCAAGTTTGACACTCTAACATACAATCACGACTTTTCCTTCAAATTTTTGGGGCTTTAATTATGAGACATTTAAGTTTTTAAAATCGCCAATTTTACTCTAATAACACAATTTTATTAAACCTCAAATTTTAGGCATTTCAATGTTACCTTAGAATTTAGTAAAAACCGAATTAAGTAATTGTAAATACGAGTAAGTAATAATCCAAGTAATCCAAAACAATCAATATCATCAATACAATAAAACATCACAGCAATAATCATCGCTACAAAATATTGTCAGTCAAATTTCAGGAAAAATTCGTTGGTGTTTGAAAGCTACTATCTGTGGGATACTTTTGTAAGAGTCTCTCAAAAACTTGTCATCATTTGGATTATGAACGGTGATGATGTGTGATGCTGGTCCTTTACAAAGAACAGCGTCTGAAAAGTTGATGGAGGAATCACTGGAATCAACAAGGGGACGATTTGTGTGGCTTCCCCATGCAGTGCCAGTGAAGTTGCTCGGTGAGGGTCACAATAAGATATTCATGGTTGATCGCATTGTTGCTGAGGCAAATATTGGATTTTGAACTGAATCTAACTGGAAGTACTTGACTAGGTCAAAACTAGCGTGTTCAAATGGCGCAGGCTTCCAAACCTTATTGACAGTCAGCCACCCCAAGAGCCTTCCAGGAGAGCTCCACCAAGAGTTTTAGCTAAAAAAAAAGGAAAAAAAATCTCACCTGATCTGTTTGAAGAAAAAGTTGCAACTCAAATTTCACGATACTTTCAGGCGAGTTTTTGAGTTGGCTCTATGTTCCAAGAACGAAAAGTCTACCCCTCCTCCGTCGAACAAAGAAACTAGTGCTCTCAAGCGGTCCCTGAATAAGACCGCAAATACCTGTCATCTACGAATGTAGTAGGACACCTTCAGCAATGCTTCCCCGGTCATAACTCAAAAACCCCATTTTTCGAGTTGTGCCTTTACTCTAGGACGGGTTTAAAATATTATTTTAAGATGAAAAACCAGGATTATCTTGTGGCTACGTAGATACTCCCATAGTAATAAAAAACATTCCTCTATATTAAGTAACGATGATGATGTTTGTGGCAGATGAGAGTGTCCCACAGCGAGCTTGAGGAGC